>OMLB01056450.1:23641-34244 GCA_900302555.1 Myripristis jacobus
ATCCTCTGAACTCTGAGCCAAACCAAAAAAAAAAAAAAAAAAAAATTATAATACTAGAGGACGAGGCCAGTTTTCATTTCAGCAAAGTTCACGTTTTTACCGCATGATGTTCTTGGAGCTCTAAATGCCTCGATACACTCTGTGATGTGTGTGCCTTTCACATGAAGCCGAGTGTATGTACTCTGCAGATACAAACATTTCCTGACAGCCTCAACAAGATTCAAATGCGTGTTTGTCTGGCATCTCTTTGCCCTTGTTCTTCTTCTTTCTTTCTTTCTTTCTTTCTTTTTTTTTTTTTTACTTGACTGTAGTAGGGAAACAGTTACGCAGAAAGGTAAGATGAAATATTAAACACTGTAGACCTGATTCCTTTAGTTTCAAAGTGAATCTAGTGAGCACTGGAGGGATGGTTGCATAAATCCACAGAGGCAGCATGCTCTCGACAAGGTTAGACTCGGCTCTGGCTTTCTTTGAACAGGAGATCGTACAAGACCTGTATAGTAACATGCAACTTAAATTGGTTGGAAGACACTTACGGTCCAAGCAGTGGTTATCTTTTAACATATTTCCACTACATGGCCATGCTGACAGTTCAACATTAATTTCCATTACCACCAGCCCGCTCGGTTCCAGGTCCAGGTCCAGAAATATTCTGGCCCAGTTAGAAACGTGTGTGGGTGGACCATTGTACCGAAACTGAGCTACTGTACCAACAGAGTGATGGGTCTTTCCATTAAACGAGGATAAACCCGACTGCCAACATGGCGAACTGCAAAGCAACGCCAGTTATGTTGGAAGTCCAAGTCCCTGCTTTATTTTAAATCTTTATTTTACAAGCGTACATATTTTTAGTGGTGTATTCCTTTAATCTGATGAACGGACCGAGCACCAGCTGTAGCTAGCTAGTGAGGTAACATTGGCTACCATTGTTGAATCTCATTCGCGAGTCGTTCGCTGTCGGTGGGCAGGTTAATGTTTTTATGTTTTCTCGCAGACGTTCATGTCGGCTGCAACAGAGCTCCACCTCGGACTTCAGCTCATCTGAGAGTAAGACATAACGCTCACTACCTTTTGTGCAAAGTCATTTTACTTAATATTGCTCCTTATCACTTAGTTGGACGAAGCTGAATCCATATTCAGCAAGGAAAAAAATGAATTATGGCTTTCTGGTTAATAAATTACCCCTCTCAACAGTTCCTCAAGTTCAGATTATATAATATACACAGTTTATATTTTATAACCTGACTTGAATAAGAGAAGCACCTCCTGCAAGTGACTGGCTCTGAAGTTCTCTCATTCAAACTAAAATTGCTGCTGCTGTCAGTCATCAGAGTTCACTCAGACGTCGGTCACCGACACAAGTCATGTCCGTGATATTTTTCACACCAATATTTCTTTTGATTTGCAGAATGGATAGTCATTAACAGTGGGTCTCCTAAACCTGCGGTGCTTGTCATTTCACCGCGAGTCTGCATGTTTAATAATGAACAGGCTTTATTGGGAGGCTAACGCGACGTAGCGTCATTCGTCTGTTAGTCTGGCTTAAAGTGCTTATGATCACCATGGATACAGTATGGTGTTCTTTATAAATGTAGTTTTTAATAAGCAGGAATCACTCATTTTATATTTCTTTGTGATTAACATCCAACTGTTAAAAAAAAACTTGTTTTAGCCACGCCCACTTTTTTCCTGAATTTGAATCCTATCATTATCTCAAATTGTTGTATCTCCATGAAAATATAAGAGACTCATACAGTAGAAACACAGTCAGCCCATCTTACTGACAGTGGAGATGACATTTATGTGTGGTTTGGTGACTGGAGGACATATTTTAGCCACTTTTATGGACTACTTTTTTAAGCAGCATATAACTAATTCAAGTTACATAGTCTGATACAGGCTCTTAAAGGGAAAAAAAGCATAAATTAATTCATGTCGGTGGTTGTTTGCCTCATGATGGTTACCAACTGGAGCTCACGGTTTACCCTTTTTTTTTAAATATATCGCCTCATCATTGAACTATGAACTTGGTGGCTGAGGATCAGAGAGTATATCAAACTGCTTCACCAAACATGTTTCACAATTAATTAACACAAGTACAATATACCGGCTCATGATCTATAATCACCGTCCTCGGCACAAAGCGTGCACATGCCGTGTCTGTTTGACAGAGGTTGTGGCCGACGTGAGCCAGCTGACACACCACGCAGCCACAGACTGCATCGCGGGTCACGGCATCAGAGTCACAGCGTCTCCTCAGCTGATGGCCACTTGCTTAATACCAAAAAGGTTAATGGGTTTCTAACCAACATGCTGACAGCTGAAATGGGTAAATATAGCTATTGCTGCTTTTTCCTTGTATGAAAATCCAGTCTAACGCTCATACAGAACAAGAGTCCAGCAGCATTTAATCTATTATTCTTACTGTTGTTCATTATTATTCATTAATTAGTGCTAAAATGATTTTTTAATCAAAATGTTGAATTTATCCACATTTGTTTCATGCTGATTTAATTTATCCAGTTAGTTACTGACTGAAATGGCAAATTATACTTTACAGATTAAAACTACCAAAACACTGCAATAGCTGTCTAGATTAGAATAATTATCATTGCATCAATTTAGATTACATTCTCAATCTTCTAGACATTTTCCAATTTATCAGTTGATCCATCTTTCTTTGAAAATGTTGTCAAGATGCACAAACAGTCATTCCAACCAGTCGTCTATTTTCCATTCCTATATTCCTAGCCCAAGTCACTGGGGGGCTGGAGCCTATCCCAGCAGAACAAACAAGAACTGCACTATGTAATTGCACTGTATTTGATATTATTATATCAATTAACAATATTTCAAATGAGAAGCATGCATTCTCATTCTCTGCTGTGTGTGAGTAATGTTTTTAATTTCATCATATTTCAGTAACCGAATGACATAAAATATTTTCAGTCATTGTCTTGACACATTAGTTCTGTTAACCACCATGACCTAACAAAAAAAGAAGTGTTTGTCCTGGTATAAACTGCATGGCAAGATTAATACTAATGCTGGAGCCTATGGCTAATTGCTCAACTCCTCTATTTCCTTGGACTTGTACTTTTACTGAATCGAGAGAAGTTTTGGGTTTCCGTTTCCACTTCCGCAGAACAATTATTTCCAGGCAAAGAGCAAAGGCAAGAAACTAGTGGCCGGCTAAATATAGAGCTCGGGGAGACAAGACAATTAAGTCAGGCTTTCTTGTTGAAATTTGGATGGACAACTCAAGAGTCCAGTGGGAGGATGGTGGGTAATCAAGAACGTTCTTCCAGGCTTTTCAACTCCTGTGCAGAGGAAGAAGCCTGGGAACAAGGTTAGCGGGTTTCCCTGGACTTAAACTACGTGGCTTTACGTGTGTCAAGGGGATCAAACAGATGAAAATAGACCCGTTTCATAAAGAATTAGAAGGGGAAATAGGCTCTTCCTCTGCCACTGAAGACTGATCCTGGAAAGAGTTCTTCATGAAATGCGTATGTCAGATTCAAGGCTTGTTGAATGATGTTTTCCTTTGTCAATGAAAGAATTCTGCTTTGTTCAGTGATTTTCTGCCTGGTTATGTTTTGACATCGGTAGTTGTGGAGGTCACCCAGGGTGTCGTTTTGACAACTCTGTGAGGGCAGATTTGATCAGCCGTTGTCTGGCTCAGGATGTATGTTTTAGCTGTAAATGAGGCAGGCGTGCAGGGAAATACGTAGGACTAGAAACATGTAAAAACTATAATCACTGCAGAAAGATAGCAAAATCTCCATAATCCATGAGTGGGGTGGTTATAAGATTCACTACGATGAGGCGGAAAGATCTCTGGATTTCAAAACTCAACATTTTCTGGCCCGTGCTCAACAAAATCTCAGCAAAAACTCACAAGCTCCAATCTCTTTCCACCTATGGCATTTTGAACAGATGTCAGCTATGCTCCTTACTGTGAAAATGGGACTTTATTGTTTTTGTCAACCACAGTCCAACACAAGCTGAGACCTCTCAATGTTCCTACTTGTTGCTTAAAGCTGTGCTAAGCGATTTTATGACCACAAGAGGGTGCCACGAGCACAAACTCTGTAAACGCACAAAGCCACTCTTCCACTTGTAGGTCGCTTGTAGATTGCAAAAGTCAATATTGAGGGCCACACTTTCCTCTTGAAAGTCCCCTGTTGGATTATTCAGACTATTTTTGTCTCTGAACTTCAATTTGTAAAAATCTAGACTTTTGGCTACAAGTTAAGCTTTGAATGAACTTTTTCTGTTGCTGCATGGCTGATTTCTGTGGCAGCTGCATGATTGATCTGAAATTTGGCTAAGTTAATCTGCAGAATGTGACATTTCAGAAAAGGTTGGGCTGATACAGAAAATTAGAAAGCTCTGAAATCTTGAAGCAAGGCAATAACAGTATGCTGGCTACCAATGACATAGAGGAAAGAGACCTACCATGTCAATTTTCACATTACAAGGGGTCATTTTACTGCAAAAGCATCCATATATAAAACTGTTTCATTTCGCTTTGGTGGGTTACTTAATGTCCCTCTGATATGAAGCTTACAGGGTTATGTAACAGTGATAAATACTATGTGATAGATTGCAATGTCATTTTCAGCTCAGTTTGTGTATGTGAATGGTGTGGCTCCATGTTCTCTCCTCTTTCCTGCTTCCTCTTTTCTGGTTGGTGCTGAGAAAGTTGATGATATAAAAAAAAAAACGCCTGATTCACAGCATTCATAAGGAGAAATTAGTCAGCCTGCTATTTTCAGTGTGGGAGTTTTGAATGGTGGCCTTTTGTGAGAACAGGTGCCAGTTACTGTAAGGCAGCAGTGCAATCTAGCTCAGTCCTCTTCACTTCCGCCAGCCATTCATACCACAGAATACCCCCTGCAGCCAAGAGCATTTCCTTGGTACATAATTAACTCCCATTCAAAAATGGCGCATGACTAATAGGTTTCAGCCAATTTTTACATTGAGATGTTCATGAATGCTTTATGGTCTTACACAGCTAGCCTGCAAACTGCTTTTACAGCTGTGAATAAGGGTGAAAGCCGTGCATTTTCCGCTGAGAAAATATACAGAAAACAGCTCATAAAAACCATTCAAACACTACTGGAGAAACTCAAAAGGACCATCAATGGCAAAAAGCCTGGGTAACTTTTTGGAGATAAATGTTCTCAGCATTACTCGTGTGTAGGAAAGAAGCACGTAGAAGTCGGCATCCCCTCAAACACTCGGGCATTTGTCTTACTTTTGCAGATTTGCACTGCAGAGCTTTTGCCGGCCATTTGTTTAGCAGCACGCGCTGCTCTGCGGCTCGCCTGACAACTCTGTAAAGGTAAATAACGATGCAGCTGATTTCTTCTGACAGGATTCTGTGTCTCTGCTTTGCATTTGCATGTTTTATGTTTATTACTGCAGGAACGAGCGCCTCGGGGACACTGTCAGTGGCATTTCACTTGGTCAGTTCATTACATGCGCTGTGCTTGGCTCAAGAGCAGCAGCCCACCCCCACCTCTTATTTCCATGAAACTGATAAACATTTCTCCTGAAACATCTGTCATAGCATTTCATTGAATTCGTGAAGAGTTTCATTGTAAAATGAAAAGCCAGCATTCAAAAACATCTACTCAGGCCCTGAAATTGCACGGTGAAATTCACTAATGTTCACAATATGATTTATTTATACCCTCTGTCAGCACAAACACATTCACCGTCTCTGTCTGTGTCGACAAATGCAACCACTGAGTGTCTGTTTGAATAATAATTTTAATGTCCATGAAGAATAAAACCCTGAAGTTGCAAAGAGAAACCATATAACGACATTTCATGTCGGAACAAATTCCTCTGTTGTTCCTCTTTCATTTATACATATGGCATTGTTTTGCCACGGCAGCTTGTGAGACAGTCTCAGCTTTCATATCATCCTCAGTTTAAGCAAATGGCTTGGCTTAGTGTTAACAAGCAACAGCATGGCTGTGATCATCTGCAATGCATACTGTACTAAACAGACTGCTACCAGGAATATCCCAGCCCCGTGGGCCCAACAGATGTCGCAAACGTACATGTACTTTTGCTGTAATCAACTGCGTAGTATTGCTTATTCACTTCAGTCTTATAAGCTATAGTTATTGGCTATACTTTCAAGTCATATTAGTGAAAACCAGTGGGAAATACATGCTCAGCAAAATAGATGAGGCTTCTCCACTTTCCAAATAAGGCATCTGCTGAAATTAAAGCAATCTATTTCACAAAGCATTTTTATTTGTGCGGTATGTTATTAAGGAAGGATTGTCTACCCAGGGAGAGCTTGTGAATGCAACACAAATGAAAAATGACAAGAGGCATGGAGAGCCATATTGGTCAGTGCTATTGTCGAAAATGAAACAAACGAAATGCTAACTGGTGTGATCCCTACACCAACCATGTCTCCTGTCCAGGTGTCCTTGAGACCCTGAGAGCAGATCTGTTCGATTGCACCGGATAATTGCATCAGCGAACCGTAATTATACATGAAATGCAACTGATGATGTAGGGCGCTGACGGCCCTCCACCACAGGGCAGCGATGTTAAAGGTGCTACCTGTGTCATTTCTCACCAGGAATATCCTGGCATCAAATTATTTGTGGCATCTTGATGTGATTACTGTACCCAAATGAAATCATGATTACATTATTACTAGCCTCTATTGCATGCCAGTTGTAATTTGTTTCTCAAATTAACACCACATTAAATATACACTGTACTGCTTCCTGTCTCCCATTGCTCTCCCTGAAGAGGATAAACACAGTGGAGGTAGGGGGGCACAAATATGTCAAAAAAGTAAAATTAAAATTATTTTGGTCAATATTGAGATCACCATCATTTGACACATTTAGCTATTCATTTTGGGAACGACTGCTTTTATTTAAGAAAGTGCTCCTTACTAACCATTGAGCTCTTTGAACTTTAAAGTGGCCTTTTAAGTAGTTGAATAAATGACATATTTCCTTGTTTTGCAGATAAAATGCAACCAGATTAAAACCATGTAACACCTTTTTTTCCAAACCACTGGAGGACGAATAAAGGCTAATAAAATATCAACACAGCTAAACAAAACGTGGCACAAAATCGGTGTTCATGATCGTGGGAAGCCAATATCGTAATTGACTGATTCTAAGGCCCTTCCACCCAAATGCAAACCAAACAATGGTAGCTTAGTAAAAGTCACCCTTGGACAAGCAATGTCTCTTTCTCCATAGACGTGAATGAAGTTTGTCTATTTGCTATTTTGAGGTGTTTTAAGAGGTTTACACTCTTGCCTTAAAAGAAATCCATGGTTAAAAGTTGTGCTTGCAGCAGAGATGGACAGCACAGTTGGAGGCTGTGCTGACCTGACGTGACCTGACCCTGACTGGAGCCCTGCTTTCCTCACTAGGTGATTAACTGGACAGCTAATTTAGCCTCGCATAGCCTGGGTGGCACTATAAAAAGTAGACCCTGACAGCTTTTGGTTCAGCAAGAGACACGGAACATTTTGATGTATAACTTGTACATGTTTGATAAAAAACGTGGGAACAAACACAGACGGAAAGCCATTTAAAGCTAGTTTCTTCCGGAAAAGTCTTGGACATGGAAGAGCTACCATTTTGAAGGTCATGGCATAAAAAGTAGAGGTCAACAAACCCACTATGACCCTGCCACGACCCTAGCATGGTTAAATTCAGCAGGGGACACTGAAAATGTACATACGTGATGTGTATGTTTATGTAAAAATGCCTAAGTTGCCTATGACTGATTTAGAAGTGACACTTTTACCAGACTTTCACTCTGCCACCGCCAGAAACTCTCAAAGCTTTTGCACTGTTAGCATCCGCAGAACAGCGCCCCCTGTTTTGTGCCGTAAAGCAGTGCCACATTATTCCCTCCAGATCCACTGGAGCCCAGCGCAAAATGCAGCATAAAGGCCGGCACCGGCTGCCAGCCTTCTTGGTGATGTCTCATTTGTTTATAGCAGTTATACTCATGTCTCAAAATGAACGTGGCAACGATTTACTCATGTTCAAATGATGTATGTAGCACGTTTAATGTTATGCCGATCAGAGAGAGCATCAAGTGCAGCCAAGTTCTCCCTTGACCGAAAAACCAGGCTTTCCCTGGCAAGATTTCAGCCAAGCTCAGCCAGCTCCCCAGGCGACTCCTCTTATCTTTGGAATATAAATCCAAGGAAGAGAATATGAGACAAGGGTTAAAATCACAGCCTTTTCTGACAAGCATCTGCTATTTCTCTCTCTCTCTCTCTCCCTCTCTCTTTCTCAAACACACACACACACACACTCACGCACACAGTTTAAGTGGGCAAAAACTGAACAATTTCCATTCCTGCTGCCATTGTTCATCAGACAAAGAGATACGATTTTATTCAATGCCCCCCTCATCACCCACCCAAACAGCCCTGCAGATCGGAGCTGGCAGTCTAAAAGAGAGCCAGACCTGTCAGAGTCCTAATCGTTGCGGAGAGGCCCTTGGCTCTGTATGCACAGCAGAAGCCAGCCCCAATTAGACAGGTGTATACAGTCTGCCAGTCCATGAGAGGAGAGCGGACAAGCCCTATTCTCTGTGCTAACGCTGGTTCTGCGCCACTGCTGCTGGATCGATGCAGTTCTGGGACTCAGAGAGTTGGACTGGAGCATCTGCAGCAGGCGGCCTGGTGGCTGAAAATAAGCCTGAAAAGGAACTTTGTGTTGGCAGATGAGAGAATTAGAGATCAGCAGGAAACGAGAACTTGTTGAGGCTGATCTCAAACGCAACACGTCAAAACCAGGTGCTGCGTTTTGTTTTTCCGCAGCCGAACGCCGTGACAGTGAATAATGTTGACATGACCGTCTGCACCGGTGTTGAAATACCATGTAAATAAAGCAAGCTGACAGATGTCCATAGCTGTGACCTGCATCCTTTAGTGAAACTGGGGCCTGAAATATTTTTCTAATACAAGCTCAAAAGTTACCAATGCTTTAAAGGGATAGTTCAATCATTTTGAGAAAAAAAAGATCTCTTTTCTCCACTAGCTGTTATACAGGACAGTGGTAGTGCTATCTTCCTCTCTTACTGAGTGCTGAATATTGACTAGATACTCCAAATGCTAACTGTTACCCTCTTGGTGGTCATTTTTAAGAGTGTTAGCTGGGGGGATGTCCACTTCAATGGCAGGAGGCTAGCACTAGCATTGGGAGCATCCAGCCAGTATCCAGCACTCCTAGATAGCACCACTGCTGTCATCTATAACAGCTAGATGGGAAGTAAAACAATATCAAATTTCCCAAAATGGATGAACTATCCCTTTAATATCATATGGTCAAAATGCTGTGCTCATACTTGGCCACTCTCCATGAAATGCCTGCTCGGTTGTGTAAGTCAGCTCGCAGGGTTGCAGGAAAAATGAGCTGTATGATGCATTGATGTCATGCGTAAACATATGTATGGACAAAATGGGCCGAGAGCGAGCAGAGTGATGTTAAGGCCCAGGAAAGGCGTGAGCTCAGGCTTAACCGGACTGCCTATTGATTTGCAATGAATATCCCCAGATCCCCTGGGTAAGATGTTGAGTGAAAGCTTGTGACAGCAATCAATTAGACCTTTGCGAGGTATTAATGCAGCAGCCGGGGACTTGAGCGCTAAACACAGAATCGAGACAGAATTACAGTATCTGTAAAAAGAGTTTGATTTGGAGAATGTTTTATTGTCAAATATAGAACCAAACCAGAGAGATTCATTTCCTTGTGTGACTATACAAGTCACAGCGTGTTATTCAAAGACCAATACGCCAGAGAGCTGAAACGATGTTCAAAGATGACAGGATGTGGGATGTGATGGTGACACATAAAGCAGGTGCAGTTCAAAGCACATCAGATCCCATTTGCATTCTCTCTAATTTAACTCAGAGAGATACTGTCATGAGGAATCTCAAACGGTAAGGAGACAGAGATATTGTAAAGCAGATGAACGCAGCCTTCAGGAAACCGGCTTTGACTGACAGAAACGAGGGTAAACACTTCACAAGCGTGCTGGTTCAGTTCAGAGAGACTGTTATGCAAAGGGTGTGTGTGTGTGTGTGTGGGGTGGGGGGGTTAGATGGGAGAGAGGAGAAGAAAATGAGAGTGCTCCACCCCTCCGCCCCCTCAGCTCCTCTCAGGAGGTGTCAGAAGCTTTGTGTGGAGAACCCAGCGCCCCCATTTCCTGTGAGAGGGAGCGCTGCTGAATTTCGATAACACTCATTTCCAATTGAGTGCTTCAAAAAGGAAAGGCTCAGAGACAATTAGGATGAGAGTATAGCTTCAGCACCCTGAATAGCCCTTGATGAGAGCGATGGGTGAGTTTGGATAGGTTAATCAACAGTAATCGGAAAGCAGGTGTTGAACATACAACCCCTACAGTCCTCCACCCCAAATTATACGATCGTCACATTCATGAAAGTACGTCTTTTAATTAAACACAGTGTCCTATCCCTCTGTCTTTTCCTTATTCAAAAGCATGAAGCGGTGCTGATTGCATCAGATCACTGACACCGAGAACAAATTGCTTTTCTACGGTGGCAGGGATGATGAAAGGGGTGGGG
>OMLB01056450.1:34278-47042 GCA_900302555.1 Myripristis jacobus
AGGGGTGAATAGGGAAAGAGCGTTGCTTATCACAGGAGAGCCACAATGCTGACTTTAATCTGAAGATGATGCTGAAATGACTGAGAGGGGACCACCGCAGCACTCAAAGCAAACATCAAGGTTTGGAAAGGCGGGAAAGGTCACGCTGTTTCATTTAGAAAAGAATCTTGAGAGTGCATCTTGTGAATGGCCCCTCGCAGCTCACACCCCCAGCGCAATGTCTCTAAGAGCATGTGGTGACATTATACTAATACAACTCTTTTATCTAGTGATAACATTTCCTTAATAATGCCATTCTCTCAAATGATAGACACGTCCATTTTGAAACCAGCTTGAGTGAAACCTCCACAATCACTTCACTCTGTGCTAAAAGAATGACACGGTGAAACGATTTCCACGGGCATGTCTCCGCAAAATTATTTACTGTAAATGTGTTGTGAAATTACGAGCGGTGTTCTGTAATGGTTATAGTCGGAGTAGAGGCAGTTTCCAGCGCCGGCCTCTGCCAACAAACCACCGCAGTCTGTCTCTTATTCTAATTCCCGCAAATGAAGTGTGATAAAATACACAAACAGACCGTTCTTTGGAAATGAAATCGACATTGTGTACTCCTTTCATCAAATGTTAATGGAACCTTTAACAGACTGCCTTTATGGTTTCGTTGCTCCAGGTAACTCAGCCAGTCGAAGGGCATGTACTAAATGCTGGAGGGGGTTGTAGCTTAAGTAGTAAGGCAGGAAACAGGCCTTGAAAAGCATGGGCTACTTATTAGATTAATGCTGCTTCATCTTGAAAAAAACACATAAGTACAGAAATACATACATACAAAAGCTGTATAATTAGTAAAGAATGCAGATTGTGGCGTATTCAGGTCATGCCCACCGTGGAGAGCCAGAGTAAATAAAACATAACAAGCAAGGGGAAATGAGAGCTGGATTGGTCTTCCTGAAAAGCCCCAGCAGGAGAATCTAATTGATCAAGCCTCTTCTGATCCCACGCCTGATCAATACCAGAGAGAACGACTGATTGCAAACTAGAGAGTGTCATCATCAGTCCGTGTCTGAGATCTGACACACAGCTATGCAACACCAGTGTGCGGTCAATTTATTTTGTCTTTGTGCATTTATTCATTTCACTTTTCAGCAGTGTTTTTCTTTTTAGTAAATTACTCCATTTAAAGGTTGTAATGTCCCAGACTTTACTACACTCTTTACTAGTGAGTAAGTGCAGGGGTCACACTGCCTGAATTTCATTAGTCTGGGGGCAGTGGAGAGTTTTAGTGTCCCATGATGGTCTAAATGCCATTTCAGAGGCTTTCCACCCTCATAAGAATAAAACACCAGTGAAACACTGAATACTGAATATCAAAATAGTGTATCGGCTATTTGCACCTCAATACAGAAATACTGTCATCAGATTTAACAAAAGCAAACCCTTGCACATATTAAGTGATTTCACAGAAATGAAGAAAAACGAGCACATCACATTTCATCGGTCAGAAACCATTCCCTGTGCTGTAACGCCTGTGAAGAGAACAGCCACATCCTAATGCGCAGTCACAAATCTGGACACGTGCACGTGTGTTTGTGGCCGTTCCAGTTTGCATTTTGTTGCAGCGGCCCGTTCCATCAGAAGCTGAAAGCCGTGATGTGATATGTGTGATTGTGTGTGTGTGTTTTGTGTGTGTCTGACGCACTGAGTGGCTGCTGCGGTTTTTGGCCTAAAGTAAAGCCCCGCAGCCAGTCAGCCTTGCAGTAGCCATTAGTTTGAGACAGCTCTCCCAGCCGAGCGGTGACAACAATGACAGGCAGTGGCAATGCAAGCGGGCCAGGGGGCAGGACTCCGGGGGCATCTACTGCTCCGGGTCAGCCAGGCCAAGGTATTTATCTGGGCAGTAATCTGACGGAATAGGACAGAGAACCTGACCCCCCCTCCAAACCTCAGGGACATCATCAAACAGCTCCTATTCCAGGTCCACCATCAGTCCCCTGCATGTCGCTCGATTCTTGCCCTCTCCACACCTCGCAGTCTCTAGTAACCGCAGAGCAAGACCGAATTGATGAATAACAGAGCATCAAACAGCAGCGAGGGTAAACCGTTTAGGAAAGACGAGGCTGATCTCTCATGGATTTGAACTCCAGGCTCAAATGGCGACACTGTCACCAAACTACAGGGTTTGTTTACTTACACAGATTTATTGGACTGGAGCTTTTTTCCCCCCACCTGAAATCTGTTGTGTTTGCGGCATTCATAAACACTGAAGTATAACATGCGTAAAAAAGTTCGACAAAGCTTTTTCATCCACCACGCTAATTGTTCAAGAGAATTCATATGAATTAACCCCAAATTTCAACGGTTAATTAAAGCACGGTGGTGAAATATCCTCATTAGCTGCTCTGTGCTCCCCTGGGCTACTAATCCACAATATTGGATATCTATCTCTCCATTCACTTCCGTAGAGAAAAAATCTCCAAAAATAACTCTTTTAGCACATTAACAAACACAAACAACACAGATTACGCCAATATAAAAAAACAACGAATCCCGGTACTCTTTTTTTTTTTGTGAAAGTACTATCACGTTTTTTTCCTGGTGCCAGGATACTTTGAGGAAGATGCTACATCCTGCAGATGCTATGTGCTGGATCTACTTTCCAATTCATATAACAAAATAACAACAAAAGAGCCATGTAATTTCCGCAAAGAATGGGAACCAGGGCTTGTTGTTTGTTTTACTGGAATGATTTGCCTTGTTTGTGTTTGTTAACATGCTAAAAGTGTTATTTTGGGAGCTGTTTTGGTGCACTGTGGAAGTGCATGGAGTGATAGAAATACAGTATTATAGATTATCAGCCCAGGGGAGCACAGAGCAGCTAATGAGAATATTTCACCACCATGTGGATTTACATCATGTCCAGGTAACTAGACAACCTAATACTCTACTAAAGTTCAATTTTGCTTTACGTTGTGGATTGCTGTTCTGGATATTTTTTGAGAGGCTTTTTACTAGGCAAATGCCTAGTAAAAAAAAAAAAAAAAAAACAGTCTGAGATGACATCTTCAGTACATAGTATACATCACAGCAAATTCAGCCACCAGGACAAATTTTCCAAAGAGGAGTTTACTTCAGGGATCCCTGCGGGCCAAATCACCTCTGCAGGGAGGTCAGAGGTCAATGTCAGCTGCAGAGCAACAGTCCTGGAGCTGGTAGGGAGTCGGCGCCTTGCTCAAGGATACTCCAGCAGGACAGACGCATGCCTGCACCAGGGGTTTGAATCCATGGATGAACGATCTCTCTAACCACTGAGCCAACCCCGCTGCCCCAAAGAGAGTTTATTTCATGCTAGGTTTATTTTCTGCTTGCAAAGCAGGACTCTCACAGCACACGTTGTTTTGTGTGTCGGAGTGACAAAAAGAGCCTCGTAACAGTATCCATATCAGGACTGCCAAGAGGCTGCAGGGTCCCAGCACTGCTGATTGCAGGCTAATCAGGGGGCAGCGTGATAGATGGGTGTTGTTGACTTGCCTTAGGTGCCTCTTGTCAGTTAGAGCAAGAATCGCATCTCATAAACTTGATTACTCTTAACATGCTTGATGGTGGATGCACATTTAACAGAGAGACAAAGCACAGGCAGAAATCATTCTCCAAAATGTCACTGGTTTAGTTGCTGCTCATACTGTACAAGCCTATGTTACAATTTAAATTACCATATAGCTTCAGTAATGTCTAAAGATATTTTTTTTTAGAAAGGCCAGGGTGTCCTGGTGGCTCAGTTGGATAAGGTTTATTATAAATTGTATTTTTTATTTTTAAAAAATGTGAGCTGAAACTCATACTGTCAAGCAGAGCCACCACTCTTTTGGAATGTATTTTAAAGAAAAATTTTACTTTACTTAGCTGATCCCTGTAAGGATTTCTCCTCCGCAGGGAGGTCAGGGTCATCTGTGTTCAAAATCAGCCAGCTAACCCCACAGCTCCCTTCTCTTCTCTTATTCCCATCCCAAGAAAGAAAGAAAGAAAAGTGCATGCCTCTGTATTACCTCACACCAACTACATTCTCATGCAATCTAAGTTATTTCTCAGATCAGATGTTCCTGCTTTTATTTCCCACATCTCAGCTTAATTAATGGAACAATACAAACAAGCAAGAACTTCTCATGTGTGTGTGTGTGTGTGTGTGTGTGTGTGTGTGTTAGTGCGCGCGCGTGTGTGTGCATGTGTGGTGTGTGCTATGACCAGGCACAATAATGCTAATTGCACGCTGCCAATGCCATCTGAAAAAATACAAAACAATTAAGAGACAAGGGACAGAACTATTCCTTTCCAGTCATTTCCAACTGCTCGGAGATTAATATGCTAATCTAAGCATCATCTGCTCTACTTGATGAGCAAGGTACAGTTAGTTAGCTTAGTCTGACCTTTTTATGTGATTAATCTCTTGCTGAATACAATCAATAACGTGGCAACATCAGGTCTCAGCCTACGTAGAGTGAAATGCACAGAGCCACTTGACATGTTTTCTGTGATGCCTCCTCGCCAACACAAGTCCATCCATCAAAACCTAAAATACGGAGGTGGGTCTGAACTGAGTTAGTGAGCGTCAGCCACATCCAATTAAAAGATGGAGCACAATTATCAAGTTTGAGGTTAAATCACTTCTCTCTTTCCCTGGTTTTTGTTTAATGCCACCTACCCTGCAGACAAGATCACATGAAACAGTGAAGCAGGAATATAAAGAGCTCCTTTTATGTTTGGAGTTTATCATGCAACCTGTATGAAATTATTTCTTCTGAGAGGTCACAATAATAGCAATTAACAATCAAGGTCTGTCACCTAAATGAGAGGATAAAGGGCGATTTAAATATTGACTGATTGTTGAAATTGTTCAAACTATCCTGTGAGAAAACTCGCTAACATCACCCATGTTTTGCAGCTTTTTCTGTTTTGTCAGGGGATATGAATAATGCAGGGAGGCTGCAAAAACACTATCAGCCATTCCACTGTTGTGACAAGAGCACCAGGAGATAGGCTGCATTCATTTGGAGCACTTCTGTTTTTTTGCAGGACTGGAAAATGACATTTTTATCAGTCTGTTTGCCTACTTGAGTTTTCTTTTGTGTGCGTGTGTGTGTGTGAGAGAGAGAGAGAGAGGGAGAGAGAGAGAGTGTAAAGGACAACTTGAGGCAAGGATAATGAAACTGATAAACAGGAGAATAATATAAGAACTTTTATCTTTTCCGCATGGGCCACTTGGTAGTTTGTGAGACAATTAGTCCACAAAAAGATTTAGTTTGACTGTGAAGTTTAATGTGTTTAGGAATAGGTGTGTAAGTGCATATATATCGGCTTATAATGACGGAACCAGGCTACAATGCACCAGAATGTAGTTAAAACACCGCCAATGCTCATGAATGTGTTCATTTCATTCAAGAGTATCTTTTCAGAGGAAAATCGCGGTGGGAGTAGGTGGAAGCACTGGTAAAAAAAAAAAAAAAAAAAAAAAAGCATAAATAATTTTTAAAAAATAAATAAATAAAAATAAAACAGCTCCAACAGTGAAAACGGTGTAAAAGACCTTTCTCAGATTCTGCCCTCCCCGGCGAAAATAACCAGAATTGAGAAGAAAAAACACCTCATTTTGAGTGTAGTGGGGACGAGGGCTGGAGGAAAACGCACATCACATCAGCCATGGATGAGCGGGAGAACAACGGGCAGTAAATATTTGTATGTACATGTGTATATATATATATATATTCAGAATTGCCTACCTTTGGCGTCCATGTCCGTCACCACTGCCACCAGAACCAGCAGGAGGGAAAAATAATCTCTGATCGCGTTCATCATTTCCCCCCGTTTTGCGCTTCTCTGCTGTATTAGAGTACAGTGAACGTCCTTGGGATCAACACTTTTCCTTTTGCAGACTGAGGCACACAGAGAGAGAGAGAGAGAGAGAGGGAGAGAAAGAGAGAGAGGGAGCTCCGCCGAAACGCCGACTAACCTACACGCACTGAGCGCTCCTCTGCTCGGATCTGCTGTGTGAATTTACTCATGGACAGAGACGAGGGGGCTTCAGTTTCGTCCGCCACCGCGACTACACTCCACTCCTCAGTGTAGTGACAGGAGTGAGTCAGTGGAGAGACGGTGGAGACTGAGCTGCCCCGCTCTGCGCTGCCAGCCTCCTCTTCAGGGCAACGCCGCCGCGGCTTCAGCACCACGGACAGCTCCTAGCGTTGGCCAATGGAACAACTTGGAGCGAACAAACTGGAAAGTTTTGAGGACGTGCAGCACAACCACACACCGGCATCTGAGGCAGCCCTGGACTCAGCTATTATATATTTGTCAAAGCTAGGAAAACTGCAGCCTTGACTCTAAACAACACTCACCGAGCAGCTATTAGTTTGGTGGTCACACACATGTGTATGTAGGAAAGCACAGAAATTAAGTTGCAGCTCCTAATAGGGAGCATTAATATCTAATATTTTAGCCTGCATTGGTTTTCGTGCTTGCAAGTGTGACAATGCCAGAGTTAGGGTTATATTTACAGATACTGGATTATTTTCCAGTTGCGCTATAGTAGCACAGAAAACTTACACTTCGTGGCCACTGTCTTAGGTCACAATGTAATCCAATCCAATCCAACTGTTGTGCCATAGAGTTTCCTTTTCTGCTGTCTATAATGCTCAGCTTTTCTTCCTGTCACAGTAACAGAGGTTTTCATTCACTTCTATGTTTGGCATTGAGCTCATAGTTAGTGCTGCTGTTATACTGGACTGCATTTTATTGAGAAGTGGTTCCACTATTCTGTCACCCCTCATGTATATAAATAAGGAGGACAAAATATTAGAAACACCATTCAATATAATGAAGTCCATTCTCCACTATGTCAACACAAACTGGACATTATAAACTTTCTGAAAAAGTAGAAAGTATGGCAGAGCTGTGAGCATTAGATTGTACAGGTGGACTTAAAGTGTCCTCTGTGTGTATTTGTGTGTATACATGTTGTACAGTTAGCCTCATTTTCAGCTCAATAAAGGCATTGCTACAGATCCTGGGTGACCAGTGGAACAACTTGAGCACGGAGCCTCATACAAGACACGGCTCAATGAAAAAGCAATCATACCAGGCCTTGAAACACTCTTAAGAGACTATTAGTATCTCCCAAAGGGGGGGAAAAGTGCAGGCTAAACTATCCAGCTCTTTCCCAACTACTAAAACTATTCAACAAGCTTTTCTGTGTGGAGCTGCATTGTGGCTTTTATGATATTACAATGGCTGAAACATTTTAGTTGAGCAGCTCCCATCAGGACTCAGAAGTATGTGGGCTGCGTTTGCTCACAAATTGAAAAGATGCCAGATTATTTTTTTAGATGAAGGAATGGTATTATTACATTATCTATAACCTGTGCCACATAAAAATTCAAGGTAAAACATAATGTATATCAGGGAGTGCAGGTTAAAATTCACTGGAATTTCTTCACCATCCCTTTCTGTGTAAAACCTAACAAATCAAGTTGTTTTGCTTTGTTATATGACTCTACTCTAGTATGGGAATTTTCTGATACATCATTTTAACAACTGTGGTATGAGCTCACAGTGGCTCCATAGGCAATAATTATGAGACTGACAACAACATGCTGATTTTCTGGAGAAATGTGTATATTTTCTGTTTAAGAACCAGTAGCACAGCAGCGCTCTTGTGAAATATACTTTACTTAGGTGTTTAAAAAAAAATGTAATGAGCCTCCTGCTACCTCGCTGAAACCAGCTGTTTGTGTATAAAAGTTGTGTTATGATGAGTCTTTTCTGTAAGTGCTGTTTCAGCACCACAGACAGCTCATCATGTTCATGTTTGCCAGTGGAACAAGTTGGTGGAAAAGTGTGTGTCAGCTTACACAACACACAATGCAATAATCATACAATCAGTAATGCAGTGGTAAATTAAAACGTGGATGATCTATGAATTCAAATATGAATGTAACTACATTATATTTTCTGACAAAAATTAATTCATGCTTTCCCTCCCTGTAAAAATCTGTCTTAAGATGACTTAAATATGATATATATGCTGTGAATTTACCTCCTAAAGATTAATTCATAAGCATTTAGGAGGGTTTAACCCTCCTCTAAATTGCAACAATAATATAATAATTGTGTCCTACAAAACATTGCGAGTAGGCCGTTACATGTATTAATTTATTACATGGCAAACAATTTTTACTTTAATTTAATGTAATGCTACACTGATTCTAATCACTTAGAAATGACTCTTGCACGCAGTTTGAATATCAAGCTCTTTGTTTGATCTTAATCTGATGAGTAATGAATAATCTGATGAGCCTGTACAGCCTCTGTCTGAGACAAACCTATTAATATATGCTGCCGTATTATTAAGAGGTCATTGTGCCGGTGATTCGAATGCTGAGGAAACATGTACTTTTCCGATAACACCCTGCATTCATTGTGCACTTGTTTGAGTTACTGACTAAGGGGGAAAAAATATAGAAGGCAGTACAATGGAAATGAAGTGCGTAAATCAGTCTTTTACAGAGATTACCCATACAATGACCTGCTCATCAACATGTTTGCTCTCTGGAAAGAGCTAAATCTGCATAAAAGAGAAGAAACACTTATGAATCATACATGAGTATAGACAGGGGTCTTCTGGGGAAGAGTGTGGAATTGTTAAATGTGATGCTGTGCTGTGTCAAAAATGTTACTCGCTGAATGCTGATGTGTTGTCTGTGAGCTTCCTGCTGGAGTCTACACACTTCCTGGTGCTGCTGCTTTGTCCCCCTCCAGCTGTTTACAGTCATATTTTCTCTTTCATGCAAAGGCTCGGGTTGACTCAAATTGTCCAGCTAGCACTGGTTTGATTTAACAGCGTTGCATCAGCATCAGAGCAGCTGCCCAGCCTTCAGAATCCCACCCATGCTTTCTCAGTGCAGCACGGCCAATGGAGAAAAGTCTTTTCTGGGTGGCCGATCTCACCACTGACTTGGGCACACACAGGAAAATAATAGTACTAAAATGGTTCTTTCAAATACTCAAGAAGCATCAACTGCTACAGAATCACTTTATTTAACAGATGATTCCTCATTTGAAAAAATAAAACATCTGAAAAAGGATTCTTCATTAAACCAACTGGCTTGTCCAAGAACTATTCTGAAAAAGGTTCCTAAAACATAAACTTCTTGAAAGAACCATTTCACCACGACCTCAAAAGACTTTTTTCCAGGCCCTAGAGCACCTTTGGATTTAAGTAACTCATTCTGAGAAGTTCTTTGTGGAATCACAAAAGGTTCTCCTGCAGTGTATGTTTTCCTTAAAGAAATGAGAATTAACTTCCATTTTCATGCTTTCTTGGAAGTAGCCGTTGCCGTTCCCTCTGAGAAATGTTTTTATGGCTGTCTGACACATCTGAACTACTTGGAGAAATAATTCTTTTAGGAACTGAGGTCTGAGAGGTTCTCCCTTGGCATCTGTCTAAAGAACCACGTCCAGTAGCAGCTGGCACCTTTATTTTTCTCTGTGCAGCCGAGGTGCACCGCGGCTCCTCGAGCATGTGTCCAGCCTAGCAGCCGTCGCTCGTCTCCCCAAGAGATGACACACAGCCGCAGTGTGAGGGAGAGTTTTCCAGCTCAGAATTAGCATCCAAACAAGCCTGTGCTGACTTTCCTCTCAACACATTAGCGCTTGATTTACGTACCTTTGCCTGGAGGCAGAGCAGCTATTCGTGGATTCCACAGTCTGTAAGTAAAAGGACGGTCGTGCACAGTGAAAGCATTAGTCATCAGATTAAGATCAAGTGCGCGGCTTGGTTTTCAAAATGTGTGTAGGAGTCTTTTTTTAATTTTATTTGAATGATCAAAAGGCACTGTTTCTGTTGATAGGCAGCAAAGAAAGGATCTACAAAATTACTAATTTCAAAAAATCCTTCCCACTTCATGAAAAATGAATAATACTGGACCTTAAATTTCTTTCCTCTAGCAGGGTCGCCTGGGTCAGTGAGTAAGGCTTCACTTTTTCAAGGACTATTCTAGGAGTATGGGTTTGCTCTCTCTCGCTCTCTCTCTCTCTCTCTCTCTCTCTCTCACTCACTCTCTCTCTCTCTCACAGCTTAAAACCACCTATGCCTCGGATTAATTTCCTTCCCACTCTAGAGTCTGCCAGTCACAGAGTCAGCCACTGTCTGAGCTTTTCAAACAACAAGCCAGTCAAAGCCCAAACTCTTCATTTCCTATTGTGCTGAACCCTCCAGCAAAAAGCAGATAGATAGATAGATAGATAGATAGATAGATAGATAGATAGATAGATAGATAGATAGATAGATAGATAGATAGATAGATAGATAGATAGACAGATAATGTTTCAGTTGTGGAGTGGAGATGGGACACTTCTCTCTGCAGTCTCACTTTGTGTTTTAGGATGATAAGGCGACTGGATTTCCACATAAAATCTTGCCTAGTGCAGCTTTAACGTTCATTTGCATATTCAAATCATTCCTTGCAATCCAAGATGATCAGCTAAACCCCTTTGGTACTACACAGAAGCCCTTCATATGCCTGTTAATCTGATGCAAAATGGAAGCAATCTATAACATACTGAATCAAAAACCCTTTTCTTTCTTTCTTTCTTGCTTTCTTTCTCTCCTTTTTTGGTTGGAAAAAAAAGTTGTAGCTCAGTCTCTCTCATTCCCAGAGAGCCAGGAGCGAGTGAGGTGTAATTAGCAGGATTTAGAACAAGCAGTACACAGTATAATGACAAATATATCCATTCACTTCAAATCAGTCTAGAGCGACTTTATTGGATGGAGTGTGGAGTGCAGCAAGTGCCTCAGTTCTCTTGCCTCCTAATAACAGTATTGCATTAAGGCTTCTCTGCACCTTTGCCCAGCCACTAGGGCTTATTTGTCTTAATAAGCAAGTGTCCTGGCTGGTTCTATTAGACATGCAGCTAACCTCAATGAATTTCCCTTCAGAACCAAGGGTAAATCGCCCCAACATTTCCTCATGAAGTTATTCCGGCTGTTCAAACCTGTCTGCCAGGACAGGGGAATTAGGAAAAAAACATCTAATCAACGGCTTATTTTGCACAATATGGTCTTGGTATAAATAGTAACAGCATTGCTAGTTTGCTCTGTTTCTGCCCCAGTAGACATGATTGCCTTGTTAAATGGAAAACAGGGGTTGTATATGAGACAAGAGAGGAAAAATAAAACAAAGGGAATCATGTATGTGGAGATATTGATGTTTCTGGTCATGGCTTGTAAATAAACCATGCGCTCTCCTGTGCTGCTCATTCATCCAACATCATGATGACTGCGCTGTGTATGTGCATCGTATACATTAAAGGGGCAGTAATGTGCTATTTTAACAAATGAATTCTTATGCCACTGCATCCACGGCTGGCACACGTGGAGACTGGCTGCTGCTGAACAGTCCAGCCATGTTATTGCTCAGTGAAGAGAGGTCGGTTAATTTTCCTCTCTCTCAGTGCGAGGCAGACAGCACCTTGACCAGGTGTGACCTGCATATCCATGGCTCTCTCTGCTGAAAAATGTCCCAATTTTGATTTTTTTCCCCCCTCACTTGTGACACAGACCTGATGTTCTCTAATTAATGTGAACAGCAAAAAGGCGCATTAAGTCACAATTAGGGATGCACCAATTTATCGGTGAAATATCTGTATCGGCCGATGTTGACTGCTGTCAGGATCATATTTATCCATCCATTTTTGTCCAGTGCTCGAGACTAACAGTGTCAGGTCAATAAGAAAAATATGTTTAGAATGGACAAACAACTGATTTTATTATCATTGTTATTATGTCTTTCACTTTGAAAATGACAATGTGGATCGACTGCACATCTATAGCAACAGCCAGTGTGTTCGACCACCAACCGAGCATCTCTTCTCTAATCACTGTCTGTCCCTTTAGTTGACCGAGGAGTGAAGAATGAAGAATATACAATACTGACGATTGTCAGATGAGAAAAACATGTTGCACTGTTTAGAGAAAGTAAACAGAGGCACTGTCGCAGATGAACAAACAAACCGACCTCCAGCACCAGGGAACTGCGTCTTCGGATCTGAGTTGGCCTCCAATCAGGACTGAGGAGGGATGAGGGTCGACTTCCTAGTCCCAGTCGGAAAAGTGTCACTTTGTCCTCCTCCATGCTGCTGGTGACTCCTCGTGTTCATTGGAGGTTGCATTGAGTTATGATGCATTCAAGCTCTATTCAGTGAAAGTAAAGATGAATTATTATGTTATCATGAGATGTTCAAATACAGTCTTGCATTTTTTGGGGGCAAGAAACTAGGATTACATAGGCTACATTTGTTTGAAGGAGAAATTTTTGAAGTAGGTAGTTGTACAGTGGGCTACGAAGGCTTTCTTAACCACAAAAACAATTTTTTTCATGTGAAAGAAGTTTATATTAACATTAGTCTGTGTGTAACAGGATGGTCGTGCACAGTGAAGGCCTTACTCATCAGATTAAGATCAAGAGCACCGCTTGGTTTTCAAAATGTGTGTAGGAGTCCTTTTTTAATTCTGTTTGAATGATCAAAATGCACTGTTTCTGTTGATAGGCAGCAAAGAAAGGATCTACAAAATTACTAATTTTCCAAAAAGCCTTCCCTCTTCATGAAAAATGAATAATACTGGACCTTAAATTTCTTTCCTCTAGCGGGGTCGTCTGGGTCAGTGAGTAAGGCTTCACTTTTTCAAGAACTATTCTAGGAGTGTGGGTTTGCTCTCACTT
>OMLB01056451.1:0-12720 GCA_900302555.1 Myripristis jacobus
AAGTTTTTAATAGCCCTCTGGAGTTGCTCCATAAATAGCTTGGCTTTGGGCATATTTGTCCCGTTTCCTTTCTTTTGAGAGGAAGGCTATTGTGTGCCACTAGCAGCCAAGGCAATCATTTCCACTGGTTTGGGCAATTTGTGAGTGTTGGGAGTACGAATGCTCTTGATTTATCATCTATGCTCTATTAAAATCCATGGGTCAGATTAGGGACACATGTGAGATGGCTCGGCATCTCCTAATCAAATTTCGTTCATTCACCCATTATTCATCCTCTGTTGTTAGACAAACAATAGCAAATGTGCTCATGTTTTCATTTCCAGCCTGAAAATGAAATACTCTTTGGGCAACATGTCTACCCAGCCACCCCTTTAGCAGTCATAGCATAATATTGAATAGGCAATTAAACTGCCTGCTTTATAATTCATATGTAACATAGGAAAAGTCATCAGCAAATAAGGAGAATGCATGTTGATCTAAATACTGGGGTGAAAACCAGTGCACATTATGGAATACAGTAACATATTGTTTCTGAATTCAGTTTGTGCCGATTGTAAAGGTGTTTTGTTTCATTGTTTTTGGTGTTCTTGCTTTTGCTGCTACATTTTTATTTAATAAAGAGAAGATAGCTATCAGAAGATGAAGATGCTTTTTATTTTTCTTCTTTTTTTCTTCTCATTGCTTCCCAGAGATCAACTGCAAATCTGCATCCACCCATGTGACGTCTTTTTCCACTGATTTCATGTTGAGGAGGTTTGACTTTCTGTAGGTGGCGCTCTTTTCTTTGTTTGCTCAGTCGTGGCGGCTAATTAAGCAAAAGCAACGCTCAAAGCTTGTGTGTTACTGTAAATAACATCACCGTTAGGTTTTGGTTGCTCTGATGTTATTTACTATAACACACAGGCCTCGAGTGTTGCTTTTATACAACAGTTCCAATTTTGTAGCAACAGAATTGTTTTTATCTCAAGAAAAATGGTGAAATAAAGTTGCAATTACCATTTTTAAGTATGCTTCACTAAAAAGTAGTTCCCCAAATGAAAAATCAGTCGGCTGTTTGGATGTTCTTTCATTTAGCTGTTGTCATTTGTTTGCTTGCTTAGACTGACAGCTGCTGTGGCGAAGTAATACAGATGAAGTGATGCGACTCCCATAATGCAACAGTATGCAGTGCAGATGTATAAACTGGAGAGCAGGAGGGCTACTCCAGTGTGATGTCACATCAGGAAGGGAAAATAAAGCCTCATGCCCAGTGAAAGTAACAATTTTTTTTTAAAAATACTGATGTAGAAATGCACTAATTTTGTGTATGTTGTAATCAGAGTGCAGTGATCAGGATTGTTATGGGATCGGGGGTAAGTGGGACAGGATAGGCTATATGGCAACGATCATGGGACAGGGATGGGACGGGGAAAAAATAAATCCGGATTGGGCAAGACTCGAAAACAGTTTCACTTCAGTGTCGCCCTCTAACGAGACAACAATTCATTTATTTACAACGGAAAGAATAGCAGCTCCTCGTCACTCTTGAATTGATTCTTCCATGCTGATTTGACGTCAAGCTTTATGTTGTTTAAATTAGTTTGTGGCTCTTTTTTGCAATGCCAGAGGAATCTGAGTGGGACATTTCTTTCTTTTGCGATCATCCTGGAGCGCTCCGTGTGTACGAACCGACCTCACTGCTTCGTGCGTGAGCTCTGGTTGGCTACTTTTCTTGTTCTTCGTCTTGATGTTTATTGGCAGTTGTGAGTGTGGTTACAGGCTTGTCACCTGGAGGGCCCCCGCCCACCCAATCACCCCCCCGAGATGATCTTGGTGCAGACAGGGGAACATAGAGGGCATCGTTTTCAAATCCCGGCTTGGGGAGTGTTACGTGACTGTTTATACGTAAATTATGAATGGATTATTACTTTACAGCATCTGTAAAGTGTGAGAGATTCACCTTCCAGGACCTTGTTACACTGCAGAGACAGCAGATGCCCTTACATGCCAGGACTGTCAACCAGGGGGTGAACTTGCAAACTCCTGGCGGGGACGGTGTACCTGCCTCTCAACCCTTGGCCTGTGTCCCCCCTGCAGTGTCCTTTGGGTGGATGGGTGGTCCCCTCCATCCAACAATTCACACAGACAAAGAGGAGGGCTGGGGGAATTCATTAAGCAAATTAGCCTTCCAAGACATCTTTATGTTCATCCCTCTTTATCTTACTCTCTCTCCCTCTCTCTCTCTCTCTCTCTCTCTCTCTCTTTCTCTCACTCTCTGTGAATCAGTGTTCAGCTCATCTCCAGTGGGACCAAGAAGCATGAGATGACCATCATTGTTCATGTGTTACGGCAGTACGCTCCCGCTTGCAAAACACGTTAGAAAATATTTCCTCTTCTCGTGTTCTGACACATTTCGGAAATGTCGAGAACAGCGCACGCAGCATCCTGTGATGTTTTTAGACAATGGAGACTTGGCTTGCAAGGTAGCAGCGTTTTTATAAGTGTCTCTGCAGCTGTTAGGGGAGGCATTCATGAGTTACTGTGTAGTAGTAAATGTTTTGATGAATTCACAACACTGTTACAGCAGTCAAATAAAAGCTTACTATGAAAACATGGTGTAAAACTGCCTGTTTTATAGGAACAAGTGTTACCATTATGTTTCGAAACAATATACGGTATAGTGCCTGCGATAAATGGATGTGCTGATTTGCAGACGACCTGTACCTCACTGAAATGGTCCCCCTTTTTTTTTATAACATGTCTGTAATTACGTACAGTAAAGTAACCATTAATTGTGCAACTGTTTACTCAGCATAGCAGTTTTATAACAACCACAGATTTTTTTTGTGGGCCCAGTTTTCTTGTTTTGCCTGTTTGAGTCATTTTAGTAATTGACAACTGTTTGAAAGTTATAGGATAGTTTTATTTTTTCACAGCAAGTGTGCAGGAGAGAGAGAGAGAGAGAGAGAGAGAGAGAGAGAGAGAGAGAGAGGTAAGATAAAACCAACTTCCCAGGTTATTAGAGACCCTTTAGTTATTGGGTCAGTGACAGTGTGCCTCTGTGCTGCACTATGCAACCATGCACATAAAGCGCGTGACAAAGGCACTGAGAAATCGTTGCTTCATTTAATTGCATTAATTAAAGTGCTGAGGTGTTTGTGCCTTTTATAGGAGCCCAGGCAGTGCCGTATTGACACAGCGGCCCAGCATGTGTCTGAATGCAATGACAAATTACATGGGTGCCATGTTTGATTAATAGCCGCTTCAACATACATGTTAACCGTGAAACATTTCAAATGTAATAATAAAAGAGCACATCATTCACTTTTCAAATGATCCTTCGCATAAAATCAAGACGTGCATGAATCATTATAAGAAAGCTTTTTTTTAACTTGACATCATTTACCCGAGGCCGGCACACAATCATTCCTGGTGCACGCAACAAAGACAAATCCCTCTTACAGGAGAGACATGCATCATCACCTTTTAGGATTGAAAAAGATTCTTTCAAAGGTCTGAATGTCCTCTGACATTTATTAAAATGTTTGGGTGGGGAATGGGTATGTTTTCCTGGCAGCCTGGCACTGATTAAGAGCTGCTGCAAATATGTAAAGCTCCTGTCCTGCAGTCACCTCACTTTGGCTGGAGCATCTATATCACTTTGAATGGGCTAGGAACTTTGACCTGATTTAAAGAACCATACCAGTGATTTTGCATTTTTAGTGTATTATCTACAAAATGAATATCCTTCATGTTTCTGATGATCTTTTCCCAAAACAAGCAGTCACTACCATTTCATTTTTTCCTCCCTTTTATTCAGCCATTGGTTTCCATTCATTCCACTATGGTATGAAAATGAACTTTCAGAGACTTCAAAGTTTCTTCACACCAGTATTCCATCATCATGATAAAGCCTCCACACTAGTTTTCCTAAAAGCAGCAGCACTGTTGTGTTTTGGTGACTTGAAATTGGGCGGAGTGAAACGGTCCCTCCATCAGAAAATAGTCCCCCGGAAACGTTTGCTGCTTTACACAGCAAATTATCAGTTCTGTGGTTTATGAATGATGGTTGTGAGCCACAGAAGCAACCAAAAATTCAAATTTGAAAATGGAGACATGTGGCTACTACTATTGTAGACGTGTAAACATCCGACCACGTGAACTCTAAATGTGAACAAAGAGCTACCTCCAAAATTCAAGCTGCTTTTTATCAAGTGTGAACGGACAGCCCCTTTACAGTCTCTGTGTCGGTGTAGTCAATTATGGTATTTGAAACAATCCTTTAATTTGTTGCATTAGGATAAGTGAGGACTTTATAAATCTTTATGGCCTTAAACGTTTAGGGGTTACGGTGTTACCATCCAGAGCAAAGTTGGCAGCGGGCTGATATCAAAGTGCCCCATAAATGCAGACGCGGCCAGAAGGAGAGGATGCTATTAATGTCAAGGCATGTTCTTTCATCATCTTTGAATAAATTAGGTAAGCTATATATAATCATAACACCATTTTATGTGATTACCTGCCAAACAATTGATAGACTGACAGAGCTTCTGCAGGCTGACTTTTTAAATCCAGCGGTGAACACAAGTTGTAGTTTGCAGAGAAAAGACTGAGGGTGAAGGTGGCGGCTGATGGTTGTGATCTGCTTAAACCAACAGAGTAGTGGCTAATGACTTAAAGTAATTAATTTCAGATTTTTCAGTGACTACTTTCTTGCTGCTATTGTGACCCAGGTTAACCCTTTACAACCCAAGTAAATGTATTTGATTTCTTCCAAAAACATGAGGTGATGAGTAAATTTACAACAAATGACCCAAAAACAAACCAAAAAAATGTTCACGTAAATGAGCGTAAAAATAGCAAAACAAACAAAAAAGACTAGAAATTCATAAGAAATTAGCTCAAAAATGCCTGAAAACTGCATTTATAATTCGTAAAATTTTGTATATATTAAAATTAAATTACAAAAAAATTTATAAAATCACCATAAAATTACCAAAACAATGTGAAAAAATACAACAACAAAAAAAATCCCCAAAAATTAAAAAGAAAAAGTAAACTGATTTTTGCTCAGAGGGTGCAAAAATTACATGGGCTCCTGGCTTGCAAAGAGTTAAAGATGCCCTCTGCCTTAAATGTAAAGAAGTGTGGAACACGTAGTGAAAGTTGACAATAACTGCTGCCTTTTAATTACCTTGCATAAACCGAGGAAGAGCCTGAAGCGCAGGATAATCTCACCTCGCCCAGGGACTCCACTCCTCTCATAACACACTCTTATCACCCACACATGCCCACGCACACAACTCTCTCTTTTATAATAACAGTGAAATGAGTATTTCTGTTTGGTGTTACAGCTATCTGGCTGGGCTGGAACGGTCCGTACTGCAACACCTCGTTAAAATACCAGCTGCAGCCCCAGCCATAAACCATGGAGTTTGTGTTAGCTGATAAGCCTCAATAGACTTTAATGACTAAATTTACCCAGTTGAACTAATATTATTGTTACACATGATATTGCGATGTGACAAGTTGCTCATGTCCGAGGCCAGGTTTTCACTTTCATGCTGCATGTAGAAGAAGTAAATCCTAAGCAGCGACATTTAAAAGTTATTATTCAGAGTTGCAGAGTAACAGCACTGAGAAAAAACAGTAACAAATTATAATTTTGCAATATTAGTGCAGATTAATGTATAATCACACTTTGACTTCAGGGAGCAATTTCTCTCCCAGAAAAGCTGTTAATTTTGCTAACTTTTACAAACAGAACATAAGTCACTGTAAATATATGACGCCTCAATGAATATGTAATAATCCACTTCTCAATGACGCCGTGCCCTATGATTGTGAGAAAAGACCTGTTGAAAAAGAAGCTATTTAATTAAGTAGCTAACAAAATACAAATCTCAATAGCTTGGGAAATAATTGTGCAACCCTCATTAAGCATTCCATCTGGGCAATTACCTTCTTTTTAGCCTCCCGGAGTTATAAATGACTGGCCGGTAATTGAAGCTAGCAGTCAGCTCGAGCCTGAGATGAACTGAATTACACAATGTCATTAAAATAAATACGTCAAATAATTATCCAATGGAAAATAAATGGACTGAACGCGTGTAATTGTTCTTTCGAATTAGTTCCCCTACCATTCTCTGAGCCATCACTCACCTTCTTGTGGAGTGTTTCATCCAAGGAGTGCTTGGATAAAGCAAAGGGGATCTTCAGAGATCCATTATGCCCGGAAGAGCAATAAATATTTAATTCCCATGTAGAGGATTTGGTAATTGCATAATTAGTTTTACATTTTTTTTTTTTAAATTGGTTCATTTACTACATCATTTAGCATTACATAATGGTAGTGAAAGTGTAGGTGGTTCCCACACTTCTGCTACTAATATTATTTCCATATAAAAGAGTAAACAGAGCTTTGAAATAAATCTCCTCTTTAATTGCACCATTTATAAGATTAAGCACCACACAGCTGAAGAAAACCCAATTTCTTGTTCCAAAAATAGAGCTTATACCCTAGTAAAACCATTGTATGAGAAAAGTCTTTGTCCTCTCTGACAGATTAGTTTCTTGATTTGGTAAAAAAGGGAAATCCTTTTCTTTTTTTACCTTGAACTCTGTGGAGGAGCATGTGCTTGAAACATTTTCAACTGAATTGATAGTGACCTGATTTATGGGCCTTATTGCACGGTATAATTAATTTTATGCATATGACTTCCTTTACAATTACCATGCTGGCCGATTGGAGAAGTTCACTGCTTATATGAAGCCATCAATAATTGCAAATTCATCACTGGGAGGGCTGAACATCTGCATTAGTGAAAAAAAAGAAATTGTCTCCTAGAAGTGAGATATTCTGTAAAAGGGCAAATGTTCCAGGTTGACTAAACCCTTTAAAGAACTGTGCATAACAAATTTGAAGGACATTTAGAGAGAGAGTCAATGCCTTGTCCTCTAATCAGTCTAATGTTAAAAAGTAATGAGCTCTCCTATTTATTGTCTTTTCATAAAGGGTGATGAATATTTACTAATTCTCACCTCTCACTTTGGCATTGGTTTCAAGGTGACAGTAACAGACGACAAATTCAAGATAGTGCCTTGTTCCCCGTATTGATTAATCTATACAAAAAAGTAGTTTTCTTAGAGACTTGAAGGACCATACTAGTGATTTTAAATGTTTGGCCCATTTACTACAAATTACCCACATTTTACTGGTGTGAAGAAAGTTTGAAGTCTCTGAAAGTTCATATTCATATCATAGTGGAATGAATGGAAACCAGTGGCTGGACAAAAGGGACAAAAAGAGAGAGAGTTGTAAAATATTGAAGAGTAGCAGAAATGTGAAGTATGTACATTTTGTAGGTATTATGTTAACCATGCAGAATCACTGATGTGGTCCTTTAAAGGGCTCTGTTTGATTGCTAAGCACATTGCATGAATGGGAGGTTAAATAAACCAAATTGAGATGTTTTGCCCCACAGATAAGAGTGATGTGGAGAGCCAGCGAGTGGCAGTGTGTGTGGTGGGCAGAGAGCAGAGTAAAAGTTGGTTAAAATCAGATGGACAAGTGAGAGTGATGTGTTTGAGGTCTTCCTCTCAGGTGTCTGTCAGGTGAAGCCCAGCTTCAATTGGATGTGAAGGTTGGCAGGCCGGGATATGTTGAGCCTGGGTCAGGTCCAATCCCGGGTTTGTTTTACTAAGTGAGTGATGACCAAACTGGGGTCAGGAATAATGAAGAGAGCAGTCACCAGACACCTCCTAGAGGACACACACACGCACACACACACACACACTGAGGCCAATAGGCTACAGAAGACAGTGCAGGGAAAACAACTCTGAAACTGCTGGTTACTAACACACTATGTACTGAAAAGTCAAAAGATGTCCCATTTCAATTAACCTGAAATGATGAATTCACAGTACTGTCTTATCATTAGAACTACATATAGCACTCATAATGTCAACTAATTTATTACACACATGCTTCTAAACCATCATCAGCAGTAAGTGATTTATCAGTCAATAAACCATACAATATGTGACACTGCTTAGCAACTATATGATCTGATTAAACCTGCAAAGACATTATTTGGCCAGATGGGTAATTCTGAAACGCTCGTAGGTACAGATATAAATGCTAAAAACCTTGTTGTCTTTTACTCTCACTTTCTAACCTTACTTTATAATTTATGATTTACAATTTACTTAATTTTTACCGTGTAAGGAAAAGTCAAAGACTGACATCATGTATGACCTTCTTAAAAACAGAATTATCGACATCTGAAAATGTGAATTGGGTCAGTTTCTAGTTGTAGAGTTAAACAAGTGTAAGTGTGTTTAAGCAGTGGCTCAAGACGTCGCTCTTGTGTTTGGAGAGAATGTGTTACATCAGGATGGATTGCGTGAAACATTTCAACAAGATCTGGGGACTTCCTGAGTAGTTTTGATAACACTGTATACTGACGACACCCTTCTGTAACTTTGCATATCATGTAATATCTTGTATCTTATTTTGTTCTTGCATATATGGGCACTAAATGTTTTTTTTTTTCCGCTGCTGGCTTTGTCATGAGGGATATTGTTTTCTGTTATCTGTTCTACAGTGGCTTGGGGGTGGAAAGATTTTGTTGAGTATGAGGTATAAAAAAAGAATAAGAAAAAGAAAAAATAAACTGCTCAACCACAACAAAATGACAGAAAAAATTCAAACCATGAACATATTTAAATTTCTTTTGACAAATTTCAGCAACTATTGCTGTTCCTGTATAACTTTTTGATTTGTCTCTTCCCTAAGCATCTTCTAATGCTCAACTTATAATGCAGCGTATAACTTTGCAACTCATAACTTTTATCACCCCAGTTTTTCATGTTGTTAGCAAGTGTTACCCAATATGTTAAATTTCTCTCCTGCTCTGGCTTAGCTTAATTACGTGAACAAGGTTTGTCCCGCCCTGCAATGGTGCTGATCAGCCCAGTTAGCTTTTCAACCAAGAAATCAAAGGCATATGAATATGGTATATGCCTCTGGTATGATTGCTGGATTTTTTTTTAATGAACATCTTACTCATGGGTCTGAAACCAGACTATGAAGTTTGAGCTCTCCTGTCCTGACTGTAGAGGCTGTGTGTGAAGCTGGACCCAACTTGGACCTTATTGAATTAAATACAAACTCAAAAAAATAGTAATTTAGCACCACTGCAGCGAAGAAGAATGCTGTACAATAAATAAGTACAAAAAGCCCACTGACAGATTTCATTAAACATGTTGATAATGATGATTCACTCAGGTCTCCCAGCCTCCTGGTACTGATGTTACATTTGCCCAAATGTAGAGACGTCTTCCCAAACCGGCTCCAGAAGCTTCCCACACCAAAGCACATCCCTCCCCTTGTAAATCAAGATCCCTCTGACACCTGACATTATCATGTTTAGCCTGGGTAATTGAAAACCCTTACAGTCTATATCCACTCAAGAACACATCACCTTTTGATTCCGCAAAACAATGACAAATACTGTATACCAACATATTAGTGTCAGCCCATCTGTTTAAACAGCACTCCCCCCTTATCAGCTGGTGGCGGGGGAAGAGATCTATATTAAAATGAAATGAATGCAGAGAAAAAAAGCCTGTTAGATGTATGACCTGTGCCAGAAAACACATTGGGACTGAACTGATCTGGATGACATGAATAATTTAGGTGACACTAAAGGAGGTAATATAAATGCACACATATATTCTAATCTTTTAGGCAGTGGTCCGTAAATGCTCTGTTTTTCGCTTCCTCCATCTCCCTCATGTGGAAAACCAGCAGATGCCCCCGCTGCTGAATTAATCCAGAAATGTATCTTCTCCTCTATTCCACATTGAAAATTATTCACATACAGATGCATGATAATTATTCCCAGATTAATCCATAACAAGAACTGGTATCCACTCTCTTTTTGTGCAGTGAGAGGAACTTTTTTTTCTTGACCTTTACCTTAACAGCAGTCCCATTTCTCAGGTAATACCCTGATAGAAGGTGACACCTCACTTGTGGCTCTCTCTCCAGGCTGTCATCCGGGAATCCCACTGTCCCTACATGACACCACACCGGGACTGGATGCCCTATCTTCGTCCTGCCCTCAACCACTGCAGTATTAACAGACTCAACCAGTGATCTGGAAAGTTCAGCCCATTTTTTTTTTTTTTTTACAATTATTCACATTTTACACTGCTACAATTTTTTTTGCAAATCATGCAGGACTGCAAAAGATTTCACAATTTCTAATCAAACCCTTCAGTTTTGAAATTTTTAATTTTTGCTCAAACACCCACCTAACAAAGTCGTTGTTATTCTTAAACCACAGAATGGATCATTGGCTGTGTAATGGAAACTTTTCCCTGGGGACTATTTTCTGATGGTGGGACTATTTCAATACAACCAATTTCAAGTCATCAAAACGCAACAGTGCTGCTGCTTTTAGGAAAACTAATGTGGACGACTTGATTACAGTGATGGAATGGAGAAAGGCATGAAGATGGCATGAAGATGGCATGAAGAAAGTTTGAAGTCTCTGAAAGTTAATTTTCATATCATAGCAGAATAAATAAAAAGGTAATGGGTGGGAAAAAATTATACAGTTCAGTTCAAAAATACAACTGTTTACTTTGAGAGAGGATTAGCAGAAACGTGAAGTATATACATTTTGTAGATAAGAGACTAAACATGAAAAATAGCTGGTATGGCCCTTTAACATACCTAGAGACAACCTCAAACCAATTAAAAAAGAAAAAAGAAAACAATGGTGTGCATTGAAAACTTGATAACCTTGACACATGTGTAAACACTTTAGGTCTCACAATAAGAAAACCATGCAACATTCATGATCTCCTCATCTATGTGTGGTGGAGATGAGGGATTTGGTGCCTTGCCAAACTGCAAAGAGTCACAATAGTCTTGTCTGTGTGAGTCAGAGACAAGTCTCAGAGGCGATAGCACTAACAGATGGCCTGCGGAAAACAGCTCATTTGGACACCAACAAAGAGCCACCAATGATTTAATGATCATTTCTCATTCACCCATTATTTATATGGGCATATAATCAACTGACACACAATATTTCATTTGTGAAAAAGCTCTTGTGTCAACAGAAGGCCAAGTCGGCGCTATTTTCTACAGCTTCTGAGGAGGAGGAAGGATATTCTGGTTTGTATCCTCTGCCCTCATTATGTTCCTCGCTGCCACTGTTTAAACCATTACTGCTCGCCATATTCATGACTTCCAGTGTGAATTATTATGCTGATTATAAGATGTTTTTATGACACACCTCTTTCAATTAAATGGGTGATAATGAATGCGTCCCGTGACAGGTGTTTTTGTTGTCGCTGGAATTACACTGCTCTGATTTACATGTCAGACTAATTTAGTTGAGAGGCTGATATAAAGAAGGTCAATACCCTGCAGTGTGAGGCACTGTGTAAAGCCTTGGTCTGAAGATGTTCCTGTGTAAATACACAACAACAGGCAGGTGACGGCGTTGGGCTCTAAATGGGTAGGTAATGAGTTGTGTGGCTAAAACTGTGTCTGGCATGAGGAGAGTAGCTGGCGTGTTGTGCGGGGAGTCGTGCGCCGACCTGAGGTTCAGGTTAATTAATGAAGTGATCCAGGCCCAGGGAGGAAGACACAAGGCTTCCACCCAACCCCGAGCAGCAGGTCACAACACTGACAGATGCCCTATTACGATGTTAATGATACCAGGGCCTGGGTCTGATAATCATATTCAAAGCTTTCTCTACCAGATAACAATCAGAAGCGCACATGCCAATGATGGCTTCCCCGATGAGGGCTGATGCTGTTTTAGAGCATATGTGGCACAAGCCAAGGGGATCCGTAACCCCCCCTCCACCACCAACACCACCCACCCGACACGCTCCCTCCAACTTCTTTGTGCTTTAACCCTCTGAAACCCAGGAGCCCAGGGGCAGGGTTTTATTTCCAAACGCGTTATTTTACCCTCTGAACAAAATACCCCTCATTTCTTTCCATGCGCGCACACACACACACGTACACACACACACACACACACATAGATATAAAAAGCACATTCATAGGCCAAAGTAATTTCTATAAAAATTTGTTAGAAATGAGACGAATTTTGTGCTTTAACCCTCTCAAACTCTGAGGTCAGCGGAGTGCAACCGTGTATCTAAAAAACGATTAAAAATAAATAAACCCATATAAAGCTGAAATAAGGAATTACAACCAAACATATAACATAAAATAACAAAACTGATTTTTATTTATTGTACTTTAATTTTTTTTCAGATTTTTTTTTTTTTATCTGTTATTTTTATTTTAAGGTAAAGGATAGGATTTTTATTCAGCAATTAATTTTTTTTTTTTTGGACTAGGAGTGTCAACCACAAAAGCATATCCATAGACCAAAGTAGCAATTTAAATATATATATGTATGTATGTATGTATGTACGTGTGTGTGTGTGTGTGTGTGTGTATCTTTGAAAGAAGACAGGGGAATTTCGCTCAGAGGGGTCACTAATACATTTCAAAATGGAAGCCTGCCTGTGGTCTCGTGGGTTTCAGAGGGTTAAACTGGTTGGTTGAGCCACGAGGGTCCAGCCGGGCCTTGAGGACTGATCAGTGTGATCAAGACCTGATAAGACCTGCTCAGCTCGGCTGGCTGTCACAGCACGCGCCACATACACTCACCAGGGAGCTATCACAGCCCCTGTTAATCA
>OMLB01056453.1:0-36622 GCA_900302555.1 Myripristis jacobus
AAAAAAAAAATACTTTAAGTTATCTCTATGAAATATTTACTTATTTTCTGCTCTGTTATTGTCTAATTTAACAGCCTTTCTTGTAATTAATAGTTACGAGCTAATTTCCAGGTCATTTATTTGCTAATTTGCTCATCATGCTTTTTGCTTTTTTTTCCTCAGACAAAATCAATGAGTTTGGTTTTCAAGCATTTAAAAAAAAAAAAACACAACAAACACCCATAGACTCTAGAGGAGAGAAGTACAAATCTCTTGAAAAATATAGAGGTTATATGTCCAGAAAAAAGAGCTTGTGGTGAAACTTGAGTATTTAATTGTCAATGACCATGAAAATAAATATGAAATTGTTATTGTGATTTATTACACCACAAGGCTGAATCTGTGGAACCACCTGTTGATCTACATTTTAATCATCAATCAAATCTGACTGGATGCTGTGAGAAACTCTTACACGGAGACAGCTCAGGCTTTTTTTTTTTTTTTTTCGACACCAGGAATGTTTATTGTTTGATATCCGGTTCTTGTCACGAAAATAAATCAGAAAATAAATACAGCACTCCGGTCCACGTGGTGAGGGTCTGCCTGTGCGTTCACCTGTAGGAGACAATAAAAGAAGATTAAAACCTGCAGTCAAATATCATCTTTATAAAGAGAAAGAGCGGCGTTCAAAATGCTTCTTACACCCCGACAGAGGGAAGAAAAACAGCCAACCTAATAGCTGTGCATCGTCCTGTGACTCAATTTAAATCTGAATTTGGACGTTTCCAGCTTGTAAATCATAATAATGGAATAATTCTGACCTTTCGTTGGTGTCGGGCGCAGAGTTCAGGAACAACTCGATGTATCTCTCTCCTGCAGAGAAGAAAGAGAAACATCACAGTGACTTAACTCTCACATTAAACATTCAAAAACATGTTTTGGACAAATAACAGGAACAAATGTATGTGCAGAGCTCCCACACTGCTTGGACATCAAATTCAAAGACTTTTCAATAAGTTTCAAGGTCTTTGTTTGACATGTTTTGGTATAAGACATGATAATGGTCAAATTTAGCCGCCACCAGCACTACATTTGTATTGTTATTTTATTTTTTTTGCTCATTTGTTGTTACTTGTGAACTTGTCAGGTCAAGAAAACCTGGTGGAATCATTTGTTTTGAACTTGGGAGCTCAAACATATTGATGCATCTGGGTGCTTAAAAGGCCATTCAGTCATTTTCAAAAACTTAAAAAACAAAAAAAAAGAAAAAAGGCCTTTATTTGTTTTTCCTTAAATCCAAAAGGAACAGCACGGCTGACAGAAACTGATGGAAAGGAGAAGCTCTTTTTAATCTGTTAACATGCGATGATGTGAGTTAGTGCCGAGACTGTTTTTGATTAATTCATCAATTATAATTTTGACAATCAAGTGAGCGCTTTAATCATTTATCAAGTAAAAATGTCAGATATGTCCTGGCTCCAGCTTCCCGAATTGTTTCTGTTTTTGTCATTTTGTCACTGCTTTAGCTGCTGGTCGAGCAAACAATTTCACATTTGGGCTCTGAGAAATTGTGATTCGCATATGACTTTTTTTTTTTTTTTTAACATTTTAGAGATTAATCAATTAACTCTATAATTAATAGGAATAATGGTGAGATATTGCAAACCTTGACTGGATGAACAGCATCAGGTGAGTGACTTGCAATGAAACCTTTTTTTTCTATTGTCATTTTCTACTGTATTGTGTGTATTTATTGTACTGAACCACTGGATGCTTAAATTGAGGATTGGGATCAATAAACAAATTAAGTATCTATCTACGTCTATCTAATCTAATGTGACGGCCGGACTTTGTGTTGATTTTTACCCATGAGAAGCTTGTCTTTGGACATGGCGGCCGCTGCGTTCTGGTGGTTGGTGAAGAAAACATCGGCTTCCCCGTTGGCCCGCCCGTCAGGCCCGTACTCAATAAGGATTTTAGATATGGCTAAAGGAGAGAAGAACTGACCACACACACACACACACACACACAAACAGGTGTTACAATCATGTGAGCGCCTCTTCTGCTCAGGTTTGTCGAGCGCGACCGTGTCACGTCGTCGATGCTGCCTTACCTGGACGATGTCCTGTGCGGTCGCTTGGAAGGGGAGGCCCCGCATGTGTACCTGGTGCAGAGGCGGGACGGGGCTCTGATGGGACCCTGCAGCAGGAGATAACCTGTCAGTTCACATCTTAAAAAAAAAAAACTACCACAGCCTGCCTCACTCTGCCATGCCTAAATAAAAGAATAAAAAAAAGCACTGCAGTGTATGAAGTGACTGAATGTCAGATATGCTGAAGGGCTGTGTAATTTTTGCAAAAGATGAAACAAGCCCTCACCAGCTCTGGTGTGCGGGGCAGAGGCACTCCTCCTCGGGGTGGAGAGCGGACCGGCTGCGGGGGAGCTCGTCTCCGTCCTCCTCCAACTCGAGTGGATCTCATTGCCTCTGCTGGGAAACACCTCGATGTACCTGGAAACATCATGAAACAAACAAATGGATATGATAAATAAAAACAGCAGCACAGGCGTTGCTGCTGAATTTGTTTTTGCATGTGCACCGTTCATCCAGGAACAGGAGAAACCTTGATTTTGGTGCTAGATTTATTTTTGACTTTATTCAATATGGTTATACACTCAGTGGCCACTTTGTGAGTTCCACCTGTACAATCTAATCTAATCTAATCCAACTGTTCTGCCATAAAGTTTCCTTTCCTGCTGCCTATAATGCTCAGCTTGTCTTGTTGCCACGGTAACAGACGTGTTCATTCACTTCTATGTTTGGCATTGAGCTCATAGTTAGTGCTGCTGCTGGACTGGACTGCATTTTACTGACAGCTGTTTCCACTATTCTGTCCCCCTCATGTATATATAAACTGGGAGGACAAAAAATTAGAAACACCTCTCAATATGATGTAGTCCAGTACAAGACCTCTGCAAACTACAACCTCAATAATAAACACAGAATTAAATTTACACATATTTCACAAAAAACTGAACATAATAAACTTTCTTAAAAGGTAGATTTTATGGCAGAGCTGCTGCAGTGAGTTGCATTAGACTGTACAGGTGGAGCTGAGAAAGTGGCCACTGAGTGGAATAGTTACTATCAGTGTGCTCGTATCTGACAAAATAATCTGTCTTTTTCCACTCAAATCTGATTATGAATGCAATCTTAGGGTTGTCACTCCCCTGCAGGGGTGAGAGGACAAATTCGACCGTGCAATGATGGGCGCTCCTTGGACTAGCAGAAAACAAACGGCGAGCGAGCAGCGACGTGGCGTCTGCAGCCTCCTACCTGTTGCCCATGACCTCCCTGTCCCTCTGCAGGGCCTTGTCTGCCTCCTCCTGGGAGGAAAACTGCACGTAGGCCTCGCCCGAGTTCCTCCCTCTGCGATCCAGCACGATGGTGACTCCATCCTCCACTACGCCCAAACCTGCAAGACGCACATTTTGGTTTTTACTCTCCATGGCGGGCAATGTTACAAGGTTTTGATTTTGTTTTATAGGGGGAAATAAGCAATCTATGATCTTTATGTGTAGAGAAATAGGAATTGCAAGAATATGGATCAAACAATGCAACCGAATGCCCCACATGTATATATTATAATCATTGTGAGACATTTAGATTCAAAACTATGACATGGCCCTTCTGTGCATCGCATGTGGACATGGGACAGGGTGTGGCAGTCTACCTTGAAAAAAGTGGACGATGTCGGCCTCTGTGCAGCTGAAGGGAAGCCCTCTGAGCCGAACAACACCATCGACCGCTGGAACCTGCATGGATTTCTTCAGGATCGCCTCGGCATCGCTGTTTGTTATTTCATACACTGGAAAACACGGAGAAAACACGGCGTGAGCTGACGACAAGGCTCACATGGCGCAGAGAGATGAACAAACAACACAATGAAACTCCATCTTCTGGGAATATTGCTCAAACGACACAAACACAGCACAAACTGTCCATGTATTATAATATAAATATCCACAGCAAGGGCCACTCTAAGGGTGCTGCCACACCTGCAGTTTGTTTTGTTTGGGCTGAGCCATACTGGAAAGTTTACGCGTTTTACATTTGTGCATGTTGGTCTGTTTAGGTTTCCCCTGCCAAAAGGACAAGCAACCCGATGCAAACCAGAGTGTCATCCTGTCAGATTACAGCCACAACAAATCTGACTCTCGCTCCTGTAACCTGAGCTTTGCGTAATGGACCGGTCAGCACGCTCTGCTGTAATTTACCTTACCACACAATATGATTTATTGTCTTATCTTGATGGTATTCGAGGTATTATCTTGATTTATCTATTTAAAGTAGTTTGTTTAAAAGTTTAAAACAAGCACCATCATATAATAGAGTGGTTTTCTTTTTTTTTTCTTTTTTTAATGACATAGCCCCTTTAAAAAAAATTGTTCAGCTTCTTTTCTCATGGCAACAGATTTAAACCACAAACACACGCATGTGACACCTTCAGGAAACCCGCAGGGAAAACTGAATATCAAATGTGGTTTATCAAACTTACATTTACATTTTGTTATTGAACTTATTATTACATATGCAACTTATTTTAGGAATTATGCATGAGTGATATTTTTTTTTATTAACATTCTATAAAAGCTCACGTACTCCGTGCAGTACTCCAACGCACCCCTAGGGGAACGCGTACACCCATTTGATAAGCACTAATATAACACATACTGGGAAAATATGCAAACTGAGACACCCTGATAAAACAGAGAGGCCAAGACACAAAGAAAACAGCATTAAATAAAAGATGTTTACTAAGGCTCAGTCTAAATTGGAAAAACACGTATTTAAGAGACATTTACAGCCTAAAATCTGATATAAAACCCTAAACTAACCTTAAAATCATAAAAAAACAAACATTATCCATCAGTCATAGTATTGCATAAATAACTTTTTGTGTTTATGCCATTAAAGGTAACACCACATAAAGAGCATCAGTGTAGCATGTGGTTTGTCTTTGGTTGATTTTATAAAAGCATGGGCAGCTGCTGGCTCTCCTTCTACCCAGAAACCCTTGTGTTTTGAAACAAGAGTGGGCCATGTGCTCTGGGGTCATGAGATCAGATGTGAGTTGTGGTAACCGAGCAGTAACACGTCCCTCCCTCCGTTATTCAAAAGGCTGCACGTCAGCACTTTGTGGGAGTTTCTTGCTTACTAAAGAAAATGTCGAACCTTCCACGTAGCGCGGGCCGAGGTACTGCATGTGCTTCTCCAGCGCTTTGCCGACGTCCTCCTCGTGCTCCATCTCGATGAAGGCCAGCCCCGACGGCTTCCCCATCCTGTTGAGGGTGAGGTGGACGCCCTTCACCCCGTCTCGGATCCTGCACTCTGAGCACAGCGGGACGGGTCAGAGCCGTGACGTACGAGAGGGTTATCTGGTGTAAAAGCTCTGACCGTCAACTCACCAGAGAAGAACTGCAGGAGGTCCTCGGCCTTGCACGACCACGGCAGGCCTCTGACCTGGACGATGTACACCTCCTTCTCTGGTTCGGAGTCTGGGTTGTAGGCTGGCAGCGGTGGGTACTCATCTTCATCAGGGGTCCCTGCCTGGAGGATGGAGGGTGTGCAATTATTTGACTGTTTCAAGTCACTGTGTGGAAATCAGGGGTGGGGAAAAAAGTTTTATATATTGAATTGTTTTCAAAAGCAAAGGTACTGATATCATGTGAAACTGAACAGCCTAAGGAATCATATCATGCTAGATTGTTGTTCAATTTTGGCGAGGAAAAAACTGGCATGACCATTTTCAGCAGGGTCCCTTGACCTCTGACCTCCAGCTGTGTGAATGAAAACGGGTTCTCTGGGCAGCCACGGCTCTCCCCTTTGCAGACATGCCCACCTTCTGCTGATCCCATGCAGTTTGGGCCACAAAGCCTGCAGTCCACATGTGTTCTTGTGGCCTGTTGTGAAATGGTGTGTGTGTGCAGACTGGGGCCTAAACAGTCTTGATGCTGCATCAGTTGGCTTTGACTGGAAAGCTGAGACTCTTGTGGATCCTATGAGCCACATTTGATTCATGTGTGATGATGTCAGCCCTAATATCAGCCATTTCACTGCAGTCAGACCATTTTTTGAAACTTGACATCACTGTATAGAATGACCCATAGTGACCTTTGGGATAATCACAGCCTCATGGCACGTTATCCCCACAAACTAGAGGAGAATTGAAAAAACAAACAAGCGAAAAAACATATGTAGGATTCATCTTGCAGTCACAACACTGTAGGGACAGCAGGGTCGTGACAGGTGAAGTCGTAAAGCAGGGCTGGCTCTCATCATCCATGGCACTAACCTTGGTACACAGGCTGTGCTGGCCGACCCTCAGCGCCTGGAGCCGGCAGAGGCTCTGCAGGCAGGCCGGCCCTCCGGAGACCCACTGCCGCTGCTGCCGGAGCTGAACAAACCCACAACCGCCCGTCGACACGCTTCTCCGGGCTGCGATCGCTGGCAAAGCGCCGGTGGATACCGTCGCATGTCTTGCTGCGACACAGCGGTGTAAGAAAAACAAGAGGGATCTACAGCTGCCGGACATTGTAGCTCAGTAACAGACATTAAACATCAAACTAAAATAAAATCCCAGCTGTTAACGCGTTACAGTGACAAAACTCCACATTCAAGCGGTTTTTAAATAAGGTTTAGTCCAACCGGAGCTAGCAAAACACTGGAGAGAGGCGGCTGGCTCACGTGGGTATGTCAAGGGCAGAGCTCGAGGTTTTGATTGGCTGCCGTGTCAAGCTGGCAGCAGGATACTCACAACTTCCGGTCCGCGTTTTACAAAATAAAAGCAAAATATCACAATCAGAGTGCTTTAGTGATTGGGGCGATATTAGGTCAATTGCAGTTGCTCACATTCTCAAGAAAAGAATGAAATGATTATCAATAGAAGATATACAATATATATAAATGTGCCTTTCAGATTCTTAAAAAAAGTATGTGCATGTGTGTCAATATGTGTATTAATCCTACAGAATATAACAACAATAAATACTGAAATAAGAAATGAGAATATGTCAAAAAAAAGAAAAAAAAGAACGTATGCCTATTAAAACCATAGATACATGGGGATATTGCATTTTTGAATTGTCGTCTAGTCCTCCAGGTGTACATTATTGCACAGTTATTTAATTAAATCAACAGTTTAAATGGTCTACACTTATGCGGTCATTCAACAAAGTCATGCTGAGGTATCTTTCTGTCTGCACCTCTGATGTGTATAATTATATCAACAATTAACCCTCCTGTTATCTCTGGAGTCGATGTGATTTCAGTTTGATTCTGTTTCTGATTGGTTTATTGTGGAGAGGCCATTCCGTCAAACTGAAAGTGCTTTTTCTGCCAACTCCGGCAAACTTGACGACTTGTTCCACTTCCTCGTTTGCGCTCTTGCTCGAAAGGGAAAAAAAACTTTACAAATGGAAAAAGTCTTCGTGCACCGCCATCTAGAGACGTGGATGATGCACAATTCGCACTAAACATACAGCCTTAGTTTTTTTCTCCATGGTTGGCTGCATCACCTATAGATTAATATCCATTAAGCTCAAGCTGCTGCTGGTTTGAACCACAGACTATCTATATACAGTCTGCGGTTTGAACACTGTAATAGTGAGTCAAATGTCAAAAGTCAAAAGTGAGTAAAATGTAGCCTTTGCATGCATATATGTATACACACATCCATCTTCCATGCATACACACACACACACACACGCACATACGCATATATATAATGTCTAATTTTAAAGTCCGTGATGTGGTAGTAAATAAAAGTGTGGGAGATCTGTGACTTCCAGTTGGTGATCATAAAGAGAATAATGCCTAACATAAAGGAAACGAAACTATATTTTTACATTTTTATAAAAACATGAAATATGAACATGAATGTGTGTCTAGGGATGTGTTGTATATTTTAATTTTAATTTGTTTTTATTTGATCCCAAGTGAGAAACTGTCTCATTTTGTGTGCACTACTGCTGTATGTGCAGCTTAATGACAGTAAAGCTTGATTTGATTTGATGTATGTTTTTCATTAGTGTGGATGAGTTTGATATTGCTCACTATGAATTACGATTATGAGTTTACATCACTGAGTTTTATGTCAAACTAAAAAGGCTTGCAAAGTGACTTTAAGTGGGTTTTACCCTCCACTGCATACATACATGCGCACATGATACAGCATGTAGTTTATATTTTATATTTTAATATTGAATCGTCTCTGGTTTCAGCGTCTGAAATGTGCTGCCTTCAAGTGCGCCTTGTACTTAGAAACACTTTGAGAATTAAAAAGGCGTGACCTCTCGCTCATATAGTTCTTTTGATAATGTGGTAATAATTTGAATGCTGAATCAAAGCATTGTTTGACTACCTGTTGTTTAATTTGGGCAATCCAGAGATATTTTTTGACTTATGGCAAAATTTAAAAAATAAATAAATAAACAGAGAAAATAAGATAAGAAAAAAGCTGTAACCCGCCTCACTAATGTATTATTTAAAAATAAATACAGTAGAAATAAATAGAGCAAAAATAGACACATATGATAAATTTATTTATTTGCAAGAATGAAATGCTGAAACATGTAATATTTAATCTGGGTAATTTAGGGTACTAAATGATCAGATTATAGGCTCATAATTATTATGTAATCAGCACGCTATGGTGGCAACGTGTATGTTAAAGTCAAATTACAAAACTCAAATGTGTTGTATACTAGAAATTACACAGCCCCCTGTATTTATTTTTTTCTACTTGTGCTGTAAGGCTATGATCTGAACTTGTTCCTGCCGCCCTGGCTGGTGGCGGCACACTGACCTAGTGGTGATATTTCCTGCATCGCCCCTGAAGGCAGCAGCGGTCACATGACCAGCTCCGTTATTTCCTGCAGCAGCGGCAGCAGCTCTCCGCTCGCCTTGCTCCTGCCTGCGACAGCTCACAGATTTACACGGCTGGTGTGCTCTCCCTGCCCTGAACCCACATTTACGGAAGAAAAAAAAAACAACAAAACTCCAGTCAGGCTTCTGCCATACCGTAAACCCTGTTTCAGTCAAAGCGACGACGGATACAAATACATACATTTTTTCCATAATCTTTTTTTTTTTTTTTTTGCTAGTGTGGAAAGCCAGTTTTCATAATGGCGACAGCTGCGGTATCTGCCCCTGCTGGCTGCGGCCCCAACCCCGGGCCGGGAGCCGAGCTGGTCCGCGGGCAGGCCTTCGACGTCGGGCCTCGGTACAGCAACCTCTCCTACATCGGGGAGGGAGCCTACGGGATGGTCTGGTAAGCAAACTCGAACCAAATTAACTCAATTAACCCAACTTTTTTTTTCTTTTTTAGATGTGGGTGCACTTTATCCCAGTTTTTAACGCCTGACATGACGGTTTGCGATGTAAATACACAGCTAGCCAAACGTTAGTGTCCAACTGATGTCAGTTAGTCGAAGACGGTGTCCGCTAACTGGGGGAAAAAGCGCAAATTAATACGCTTCTGGTGGGTTTTGATAACATTTGGTTTAATTTGGCATCATATCGACTACAAACTCGCAGTCACCGTTTATTCACCTTCTTTTTTGTTCTTTTTTTTTTAATAAATCACTTAACTTGCGTCGCTGGTGGTCATATTTCTGCATCAGTTGCTGGGCTTTTAATTAGCGTCGTTGCACCTTCACACGAGACACTTGAGCTTTTGTAAATTTAATTTCCCTTGGTCTAATCACATCCGAGTCTTTAATTTTGCCTGTTAATGTTATTGTTATTCGTCCCAGAATTAAAGCAATACTACAAAGCACTTCAGTATTCCTATTTTATTTCTCTCCATGGGGATTTGCGGAGTGACTGTGCTCACCATAAAATTCAATGGCCCCGGTGTACTTTGTGCCACTTTCTGTCTCTTAAGGCAGTATAATATCTCTTTATTTACATAATATTCACATAGGGGCCTTATAGCAGGGCAGTGGTACTCAGTAATGACTTAAAAGCGAGCACATCCTGCTTCCTTGTTTTTTAATCTCTTATAGTATCGCTATAGCATTTTTCATGTGTTTTCACCCATTTCAGTTGCATAGAATTGCATTTTTCTCGTTAAATTTGTGTAGTATTCTCCTAAAATGTGTCCTGCTGGTCTTTTCATCGTGGTTTGGACATTTGCATCAGTAGCTCATACAGATGGCTGGTTATCCAACTTTCTGATATAAAGGAATTTACACAGATGCTCAAATTACATTAACAAGGCCCATTCTTATGGCAGCGTTTTCTGCATAATCTTAAATAATAATTTATGAGCAGGGGTAGATTTAACTGGACTTAATTTAGCTATCTTTTCACCTGTGGGATAGATTTTTACCTCTCTTTTTCATCTGACATTAATCCTAATAATGTAAAATCATAGTATACATGATGGCGACCAACACCACATCGCATGAAGAGAAATCCTTTGTACCTTTGAATCTTGTTTCTCTAGCCTCTGGTAATGTAACTGACCTTATTTGTGCACACTGTATTATATAATACATTCTTTGGTTTAAAGGAGAGCAGTGTGGTCTTGTTTTTTTTTCTTCTTTGTGGTGGGTAAAATTGGGTTTTTCGCGGCGAGTGATCTGACACAGATGGCCTACAGAGGAGAGGCACAGCAGGTTGTTTAGCATCACAGACATTTTTTTTTTCCATGATCTTTCACAGTTGTTCAAAAAGGACAAAATGGTTTTTGTGTAGTCTTGATAAAGCATCGTAGACTCATGAATCTCTCCCAGAAATCAACAAGAGATGAGGCCTCAATCTGCTCATATGAAAGTGAAAGGATGTGTGGTTTTAGCGAGACGTTCCCAGCACCCAGGATAATTTTCTGGATATTTGGGCACATACTCTGGCCCAGATCTCCTGGCTAGCACTGCTGTGGCCTGAGTCCAGCTCAAGTTCAGCAGAAATGGTGGTACAAATGTGGCATGACTTAACAAAATGCGTGTCCAGTACATTGTCAGCACATCCTTTTGTTTCTTTATGTCAATTTAAATGACATATGGTGTTGTGGTAGCAAATTATTGATTAGATATTGTAGTTCAAAGCAACAAGAACAGGTAAAATACTGTTTACTTATGAGGTTTCAGTGCCGCAAGGCCAATAGTGAGGCTATTAGTGTTCAAAAAGAAACTGTGGGATTCTTTATTTAATTATTATTTTGGTGCTATGCTGTCATATGGTGTTTCTGCACTTCATTTCCCAGAGATCACCTGTCAATCAGACAGTATGAGCAGGACTGTGATATGTTTGTCCTGGGATTTTCTGTAGTTGAAGTTTGAATTTCTAGATCTGGCACTCTTTTTTTTTTTTTTTTTGGTCTGTTCAGCCATGCTGATAATGCTAGCTGCCCCGTTCTTCTTCTCCTTCTCTTGATTTCAAACCAACTGCTGTCGCTGCTTTATGAATTTAATCCAAACCTATGGGAAACCACCCTGAATTACCTGATTTCCCGTCGGGGATCAGTAAAGTATTTCAGATTCCAGTTCTAAAAGAAGATGCTCATATTTTGCTCATTCTTCATATATTCTTTAGCCGGTATATATGTAGATATATAGAGATCCATATGGACATGTAGAGCTGGGTATCTTTTTACCTGGCAGGATGACAAACTCTGTCTGATAAACAAGTTACTTGTGACTTTTGTTTACAAGCTCTGGTTTGCTAATATTTGGACGCTGTGAAACTTAAACTAACCAAATACAAAAATGCAGCAAAGTAAATTTTGTCACAGTGGTTCGGATCCAAAGAACATGAGTTATAAGTGTGATCACACGCTGAAAATTCATGTTATTTCTATGAGATAATTTTAGAACAAATTCTCTTGCCCCTGTTATCAAAAATTGACTATTTTCAGCTTTTTTTTTGTTTGGTTCTTCTAAATCAGTGCAGTTTTAACTCCTCATATCAGCGACAACAGCAAACTGAACATCCCAGTGTTTTTAGTCTTACTCTAGTCCTTGTAGTATGCTCACATAATAGTTGGTGCTGTTGTTGTGTGCGCCCTGTGGGAGACTGATGGATTGGATGTCGAGTGGTACAATGTCTTATTACAGGCGTTGGGAGCAATGAAGCAGCCTTGGCCTGCTTGCACTCGTCATATTTTGTGTTTGTGTTGATTCTTGTGGTTTTCAATCATGTTGCTTTGAGTTGTAGCAATAGCCCCAAAGAAAGTACTGCACAGTTTGTGCTTTATGGACGTCATTTGTTTTGTAACTGAAATATTTTTGAAATGGCATAGTAGGGTCTGTTTTCTGCTGCTGAAACAATGTTTGGCTGTCTGGGCGTTTGGACATAGGGAACAGTTTTGCGTCTTACATAATGACAGAAAATAGCTATAAAAATAAGTACTAAATTGCAAAGGGTTTTGTTTTTCAGCAGGTCACAAGCCTTTTTTCATTCTTGATTCTTTATTTTAGCAGAATGTCAGTGAGTTGTTTTTAGAAGAGACCTGAGATCAAAGCACTATCAAGAAATTATACAATAGTCTGACTGTTTTTATTTATATTAATGCATTGACAAAATATTCAGGGATTTTGTTAAGCACACTCAAAGGCTAAATGCCCACATGTAGATGGTCTACAGTTTTGTTTAAAATGATGCATCAGAATTACTGTGGTACTACAATGTAATGCAGTAATATGCCTTTTTGAGGTGTTCTAAATGTATTTTTGAAAATATTGTGTGCCTGTGACTTCAGTGAGGCAAACCTGCAGTATGTTGGTGTATTTAGACTTTATGGGTGATCATGGTATTAACACTGAATACACTAGTGGTTACTTTCATTTTCTAATAGTTCTTCTAGATACAGGTGTTTTTTTTAATGTGTATGAGTGTGCTAAAAAAATAACCAAAAAAACAACAACAGCTGTGTGGCCTCAATATTGCTTTGAGTCTTGAAAGTGGATTACAGGCAAGAGATGAACTAGGACTTGGGCTGCATGATACTTGCAAATTATCTTATTGGGATTATTGTGCTTAATGTTGAGTTATTAATTGCAACACCTTAGCATATACAGATTCAGATTGTTCGATACTGTATTTACTGAAAACCAGAAAACTGTGTTTAGGAGTCATTTTGAGCACCTAGCACTTTGATAAAACAACAACACCTTCAGGCTAATTGCTCCTTCAGAAATATACAAGATATGACAAATGGTCTGTTTCAGTCAATCTGGACTTTTCTTTTTACTGTATGCCAATTTAGTTCTACCATTTTAAAAGTAGGCTATAGTATTGATAGTATAGTATATGTTAACACTATAGGATAGTATAGAAACAACTGTGTACTGCAGGGTATATCTCATTTTCAGGGTAGGCTGCAGCCACTTGTAGTTGGCAAGGTTGCACCATATCAAGGGCTTTCCAGTGGCTAAGTGATGCGTAGATTTACAGTAGGCTGAGCCTGTTGACACAAGCCTCAGTTAGTGCACATTATGAACTTACACAATCACAACATAATGTCATCGTCTCTGACTATATTCAGAAGCTGTAATGGCAAGCTGAACCAAAGCTAAAAGCTAGATCACCAGGAAGTACCAGTACAGCGCTCTGTCTTCAGAATGATTTTTATACATTAAGACGTAAGCAGGTGACAGTCATTGTGAGATCCCATTCATGTCTGGTGCAGCATTCAAGTCTTACTGGACAAAGCAGGAGAACGAGATAACATGACGCTGTAACTTGGAACTGTTCACACGTTTGACTTGTTGGACACCCACATCACTGATGGTGATGTGAAAAGATAATTTAAAATCAATCATGATCTGCAAGAGATATTGCCTCTAAGTAAAGCTGATGAAAGTAGTGTGACTAAACCTGAGAATTTAATTTTTTAATTTTTTTTAATTAGTTTTTTGGGGGTTGCAACCATCAGTGGATTCGCTGGTATACGTTTGCCGTCTGTATTTACACACTTTGTAGTGACAGATATCGGATCCCATTAACAAGACCCATTGTCCTATTTGTCACTGGCACTAGAACACTGATGTTTACAGTTTCCCCCAGTTGACTGCCCCTGCTTATAGTAAATTTGACTTGACGTGAGAGTGAGTGTGTCATCAGAGCATAACCCAAGCCTCATTTTAGCTGCCTTCAAATCTTGTTACTTAAGATTTAAAAAGCAGCTGGAGACCTACAGTATGAGGACCATCATAGGCCAAAACAAACCCATCTGAGGCCTGGGCGTGCCAGTGGGCAAATGATAGGAATTGGCTCATCTCATCATGCCTGCCTCGAGTGTCACTGTGGACAAGCATGTGTTTAATTTTCTGTGGTAGAAAAACATGATCCAAATCACGGTTACATACGTCTGTGCTTAAATATGCACAGCATTTACACATGCTTTGGTAATAGGCATACTTAGAAAAAAAATAAACCTGAACGTTTTATCTGGTAAATGGTGTTTTTTTTTTTGTTTGTTTTTATTTTGAAAGAAATAACCAGTTGCTTAGAAATATATTTTTTTATGGTCGCTTTCACCAAATTTTGGCATTTGCTACGAGAGATTCTTGCTGCTTACATGAAGTGTGAAGCTGAGTGTGAAGCCAGCAGCCTGCCGTGTATTGCCTGTCTGCCTGAAAGAAGTTACATACAGTCGCATTTCTCTGGCAAACACAAATTTTGTCATAAAACCCAAATTATTTGTGTTTGCTGTCCTCCTTTGGTGAGCATCTAAGTGCCTCAGCCTGCCTTCTGTCCGTCCCCTGTGAGTGTTGGATCTTGACTCCATGACCCATCTGATACTGAACTGCTGCTGATGCACTGCTTCGTTCTGCCATGAGCCATCCTCTTGAAATGCCACCGTGGCGCCCATCTCCACGGCAACCTCTTTGCCTCTGACATCAGTACCATCACTCCACCACCAATAGGAGAGGGAGGAGGAGAACAAGAGCCTTGACACTCTGAAATCCTGTTGTGCAGTTCAGAGGAAGATGTAATTTTTGTAATTTATGTGATTGCGCTTGCCAAGATGGGTGTGATGACACAAACACACACACACACACACACACTGTTGCGGTCCAATTCACCAGGACCTGACAGATGAATTTTGTTGCTGCATGCTGGCTTTTTGTAGATTTGTTATATCCACATTTATTTCTAAGTTGATTTAAGATCACCTGTGGCATATTAAACTCATAATCAAGGTGGCAACTACAACTTTGAGACTGTCACCTTTAATGAAATATACCTTTATGCAAAAGTTCAGTAGAGTTTTAAACATGTTTTAGGACTCTGTTGAGGTCTTCAGAAAGCTGTGATGATGATTTTATTAACAGGTAACAGTAAACATCAGTTTTATTGGTTAGTCAGCTTTCATTTTATCTTGTCTGAGAGCAAAGTATGTTGGGTGAGTTTGACAAAAGACATGCACAACAGTTTTTGAGGGGGGAAAACACCTTTAAACAAGTGGAGCAATGCCACTAATACAGATTAACATGTAGCACAAATAGTTTTACACCTATCCTAGTCACCATTCCTTTGTCTTAAAATGCTGTAGCATGCTGACATCAGTTGGTAATAATGACATTTTAATCCCTTTAGTTCAGTGGTGCAAATTACCAGTACAACTGACAAATACCAGGCCAGCATTGATAAGCAGTTTGTTTGCAGAGTGAAGAGGCAACTGTGGTTGGCGGCTGCAGGAAAGGTTCTTGCTCAAACAACCACAGAAAAGTTGCTACTTTGAATGAAGTGCATGAAGATGAGCAGACATGAAACTGACTTATGTATCGTGTAGTTTCATGGGTAGGGTTCAATCTTGATGTTGGTTTGATGTGCCAGTGACACAGCAGACATCATCAGGAGAGTGAAAGACAGGAGAAGTGATGACGGTTTGACAGCAATCTGTAGGGGAACACTCACCTTTTACTATCTTAAATTTATCACAAATCAGAGAAGTTATCTTATTCACTCTCCTCTGACTTGGCTATACATCATACATCATGAACACCACTTCTAGCTGCATTGGTGAGAAATGGAAGATGCGCTCTATTTGCCTTTTTGGAAATAGTGAAATTTGCAGATTGTGGAGTCTGTGACCTTGTGGATAACAAACTCCAGTTGAAATACTGTGGTTCAAGTGTTGAGTTAGCTGCTGACAAACTGTAAATTAAGTTAAACTTCATTTTGTTGTTTTTGTTGTTTTCATTTCTGATACTGATTTGAGTAAATATAAATTACAGTCATGGGCAATTTATGGTAATAGCCCAAATCCTGGAGTAGCATTTTCCATTTTGGTGAGATTCATAGCTCCCCCTAGTCCAAATGTTTTCGCTGGAAGGTAGACCCTGTATTTCCATCCTTATAAATAAGCAGACCATGGTTGTTACAGTCTGAGACTAATTGGGTCATTAAGGTCATTTAGGAGATGAAGTTTAAACTTCACAGATTTATGGAATTTAACGCATTCCTGACCTTAGAATATTAAAAATGTTATTAATCTTGTTCGTTGGATATTAATTCATTCCTATCTATTATACACTGTAAGCCAAACTTTAATAGTTTGAGGTGAAAAGATTGAACTGATAACATTTATTGAATCTGACACTGCAACATTAGCTGCACTGGAACAAAGGAGTCTGCAAACGTACAGAAAAAAATTTTCAGCAACCTGGCTTGATTGTCACCTCCATAACAAATAGAAGTGCATCTGTATTTAGCCTTTATTGTGTTTCTTGTCATCTCTAGTAAGCCTGTTGTGTAATTCAGTCACTGCAGGTCTACTCCCACAGCAGACCTCGTAACCAAGGCCATTTGAAGAAATGAGACTCCAATCAAAAGTGATTTGATACTGAATGAAAACAATAAAGCACACAGAACGTGTCCATTTGAACAAGCCTAGCTTAAAGAATGGGGTTGATGAATCACAGATAGTATACTAGTCTGTAACCTGAGTGGAAAAATATAAGGGAAGAGTCGGTGTAGAAATAGAAAAGAGAAAGGCGAGGGAATCTGCAACAACAGGATGATTTTTAATTTAAATTTAGCTATGACGTCTTGGTTCTACTGTTTAATATGATCTGTAGTTAAGTGTGAAATGACATGTCTAAAACAAGCTTACAAATAGAAAGATTTAAATTTAGTTCATCTACTGTGGCGCTGCTCTAAAATGTATATCGGGTACATGCCCAGTAAGAACATGACATTTTTAATAGACATTTTTAATCAAACTGGAGACAGGTCTGTGTCTGAATATGTGATATTCACTGCTGATCAGTGGAAACTTTTAACAGAGCAAGCCTAAGTTTCTTTTGTCTTCACAATTGCTGCACATTTTCCAGAAGTGTTACTGTTTGCTGTGGCAAGTATTGACATGTACTAAACGTTCACCTCATCACAAAACATCATACACCATTATGAACAATGATTTCATGTAAATTCTTGATGCAATCTTATGTAAATTAAATCAAATTAAAATGAAATGTTACTTTTAATTTATTCACCTTTAAACCTACCTGAATATTTAAAAGAAAAAATGAACAACAGTTAGACTTGCAGTGTTAGGTATCAACAGCTCTGTTCAGTGCATTCCAGGAGGTATTTTCATGATGAAGTGTCATCGTTTGCTGTTTTTATGGTTGAGCCATTTTCCCTCATACTGCCTCATCTACTACTGCCTCAGTTAGTGATTTCCTGCACTTCCCAGAACAACGTTCCACACCTTCCAGGGCAGAGTTGTGAACCGGTTGCATTCAGAGCATGGGCTGAGCAATAACGATAGTGATAGTAAGAGCTAGAAAGTGAGCATTTTTAATTTTTTGTCAAGAACAAATGAGTCATGTTTTGTTGGCTGCGTTACTTTCGGATGTATTGAGGCTCCTGTCAGTGGAGAAATCAGTGTCTCTGTTCCTTTTATGATAAAATTTCTCCCTCTGAGTGTAGAAAGAAGCACTTCTGACGTACTGACGCCGAAACCTGACATTTACATTTTATGTTTTAGGTCACTGAAAAAAATCTTCTATTTAAAAAAAAAACAAAAAAAAAACATAATAGCTGTACTTGACGTAATGTCTACATTCGGCCACTTAGCTATGGAAATAAGAGCTATGCATCAGTAAACAACAAAATTTGCACAGAAATTCAAGATGCATGTCCAGAAGCTGTTTTCTTAACCATGTGTAAATTTTTACCTTTGAGGGCAGCTTTTTTACATTATTACATTTTTATATTCTACGTGTTCTCTGACGCATGCGAATGAAACAAATGAAAGTCACTTTTAAACACAAAGAATTTCCTGTCTCTTTTACTAAAAAACTATAAACAAATAAGGAAGCTTGTCTTCGTAAGGAAAGACAGATACAGTAGCTGCCTACATGGTTGCCTGGGATAAATCTTCAAAATACATTTATGCCTTAAGTAACCAAATGTTGGGGAAAAATGACTGAGAAAGACCTTTATTTTGAAGCAAATGAACATGTACGGCCATCAAATTGTGCATTTACTTGGTTGACAGCCCTCTAGTTGGCTTCTCCCCATGCTGGAAATCACAATTATTTTTTACACATGACTAAGAAGGACACAGTGTGTCAACTCTTGTAGGTCATATTCATCCAAGCTCGAGTCTGAGAGAAACTGTATCAGATCCATCAGTCATAAGATTATTAAAAACTTTCCTGATGCCTGGGGGGAAATTGGATTCTAGCAGCAGCAAAGATAATGGCATTCAGCATGAAACAAAAAACATGAGCACAAAAATAGGGTAAAATCAGAAATAAATCCAACAAAGCAATAAAACAATATAAATAGTAATAATGTATGCTGTGACAGTGTAAATATACAAGTAAATTACTGCTGGGGAAATATGGGTAACCAGTGTGGATTAACACTTTTTTTATGGGTTAGTTGCTTACAGTTTTAAATAGATTGTAATAGCCGCAGCAATTGCTTATTAAATATCAGTTACGAAATTAGAAATCTGTCCTGCATAGTGTGTATTTGGATACACCACTACATAACATAATCATCAGTTAATAACTATAAAAAGGCTGCATACAGTATGAGATAGTGGCAGTTTTCAAAATACTAGTATAGTATGCAGAATAAATTATGAGAAAGATGTGAAAATTGAAGAAGTGTGTGTGTGCGGTTCACAGGGTGTAAATATGTGATGTATTCATATTATCGGCTTGGATGAGCAAGGCAGAGCCCCTCTCCTCCTACAGTTCCTCCGCAAACTCACAACCTCACTACACACTAGTAGCCTGTGGCTGTGCTTTTGAAGGCCGGCCCTCTGCCCCGCCGCCTCGGCTCGCTCCCTCAGGTTCCCCTCAGAGCCTCGACACGGCACCGGGCTCGGCCATGTCTGGCTCATTAGCGCGTCAACGGACATATCTGGGCTCTTTTCTTGTGCTCTCAGTACACAATGCCTATTGGCATAGTGAGCTTTTCCCCTTCTTCCCTCAACCCAACCCCTTGAACATCGTCATGGTAACAGTCTATTGCATAACACAGGCTGCAGTGTAAAGCCTTGTATTCCCGTTTCCTTGGAAACAGAGGGGCCCCCCCCTTCTCCTCCCCCGCGTCCTTCTTCCTGAGCACTGAGCATGCTCATTAGACAATAGCAGAGCAGAGGAAACAGGAAAGGCAGCTCAGAGCAGATTCTCTTCAACATGCGCTCTGTTGCATATAAGAGCCTGCGGCGCGGCTCTGAACACCATCAGAGCATCTTTATTAAGTTGAGCGCAGGAGTGAACAGCAGACGCTTCACCAGGAGGCTCTCTGATTGTGACACAGTGTTCACTGTCAGTACCTCAGTAGAGATTTGTTCAGGAGACTTTGTTTTACTGAACACTGCATCATTCTACAGTTAGTCCCCACTGGACGTCACTAGAGTAAATATCTAAATCAGTGAAAATCGTATCTATTTGTAGATGTCCTGAATGCCTGACAGTCTCCCACATAGCTGAAATTGCAGTCCACCATGTTAAGATAAGGCTATGATAAGGGAAGGGAAACTCCCGAAATACACGTAGGTAAGCATATTACTTCTGCACACATACAAGCTAGTGAACTTTGTACTTCAAGTCTCTGCTATAGCAGGATTCAGACTTGACTTTACATGGTGCAACCTAAAGGCAACTTCAGTTCTATGCACTTAAGTTGTGTTCAGGTTCTGCAGGTGAACCGTGATCCAGTGAAAACCGTGACTTGGGCTTACATCATCACTGGGAATGTAGAGGATGTGTTTCATGGCATAGCAACAGTAAAAGTTTTATTTGCAACCTGCAACTATTTGCATGAAGTTGCTGTGTGTAAAGCTAGTCTAAGAGAACTGCTGGACTTGCCCAAACAAAAACAATCAAATATACTCTGTTTGAAAGTGCCTAAGACATGGAAGCTCAGCCACAAGTTACCATATCTGCTCTGACTTATTTTCCTTTAAGCACTTCATGTAGTGTTAATTTCTTTCATGTTATTGTATTTGATTTTATGCAAAGCCTTTGCTCTATTTTCTCAGTTTATTTTAGTGTTATTGTTAACCAGTGTTTGCATATGCTTCTTACTGCTTAATTTAGATTTTGTTTTTAATGTAAAGCATCTGATTGTCTTGAAAGCACTATACAAATAAATCCCATGCAATATAAGGCCGTATTGTTACCATTTTTGTTCCTGCGTAGCACAAAGTCACACAACAGATGTGTCTGTCGTCACAGAACGGCCAAAAGTAGCTGCCACAGTATGAGCAGGAGGCAGCACTGTCGAGCACTTATTTTACAAAAGTTCTGAAATGCATCTAAATTGACAAGAGAGTTGGATGGCTAATACAAGTCTTTAAAAAGTAGAAGGTTGCTCATAATGCTTCTGCTGACCTGTGTTTATTTATGCATAATTGGAGGACATGAATGGCAACTATGCTCATTTTTATCTGGCTTGCACAGTTTTTTGTTTTTTTTTTGCACAGTTGAAGATGGCATAGTACTCAGAGGAGAAATTGTGCTTGTGTGTTTTCATTATGTCTGAGAATATTTTGCTGTATCAAGTAGCTCCTATTATTGACTGTTTTAAAAAGATCTGAATATACATGCGCCAAGCCGTGTCTGCCCTGGGTCAGATTTCAGCTTGATGAATAAATCGTACAGCCCTACTTCTGCTCTGTAAATGAGGGTATCCAAACTGGTCTGGAGCAGTTAACACGGAGAGTTGTTTCCTCCCACACACACACACATTTCTCTCACAGAAGTGGAGTGGAAGGTCACTCATATTCCCCTCACAGAAGGCTAGCACACTTTTGTTTACATTTCAATTCCTACAAACCCATCACTATAGCAACTAATTCCCTCACTCTGCCATACTCTGTGGGTGTGTTTCACTCATGTCTGTGTGTGGAGTGTGCTGGAATAAAATCAGTCATGAGGAGGTGTGAGATTGGGGGAAGGGGATCAGGAGGCATGATTTGAGAAACTTCATGTTTTGGATGAAAATGAGTTAATTAGGATCTTTGTTGCTGTTCTTGATTCCACATAAGCTGAGAAACTAGAACACAGTGCCAGTCAGCTTAGTAGGTCAGCTCACCCTAATATTTGACATGGAAGTGACTTTTCTTTTGCCCCCGTCACCAAAAAGTACTGAGGCCAAAAGCTCCTTGATCCTGCACTTATAGGAGGTTCTGTAGGAAAAGTGAGCACCCTATGACCATGTGTTTCTGCATTTCCACCTCACCCTCAGAACAGCGAACTTTATGTAAATAAGAAAGGAGCAGTCTTATCACTCTCTTAGTGACTGACAACAATAAAACAGCAAACATGGAAGACGATGAGAGTGATTTTATGGTTCGTGAGTATTTAAGGCAAAGGTTGAAAATGAAATTGAGGACGCTGGAAAAGCAAGAAGCTGAAAAGTTGTTCTCTCACTACGTAGTGTAACGGAGATAAACTGTAACATGGCAAATGGAGACAAACAAAATGTTTTCCTATCAGTTATTACTTCAACAGACTCTTAACAGAGCAAACTTGTGTTTGAAGTCACTCACTGATTTTTAAAAACAGGTCATACTTAAGTGTCTTACCATACAACCTTGGTGTCATATACTGTATGTCTAATCAGCAACAGTAGAGTAATTTTACATTTTAAAAAAATCATATGACACCATTTAAATTTGTTGACTACAATATTTAAAGGCAGCGTCCTGTCATCCCTTGTCAACATGTATTGGAGTCAAATTGGTAAGTGAACGTCAAGTTAGATGCTGGTTTCAGCAGTTGTCAAATATCTCAGGTTTAGTGAGTGTGAAGTTCAAACTAGCCACTGCAATAGGGAGAAGCAACACCTAAAATGAAGCTGTTAGCACGTCTGCACCTGCAGTGTGTTGACAGGTACAGATGTAGTGTTTCATCACGGAGATGGGGAACATGTTGGACCCTTAATTTGATTTGTCACGTTAACAGATAAACATGTCTGATGCACCTCTAGTCTGGTGTTAGCTGGGTGTTCTCTCTCGCTCTTTTCTCTCTCTCTTTTTTTTCTGTCTCTTTCCTTCGTCTCTGCCTCTCAGACTTACACACTCTTGAACCTGCTGGCTGCTATAAAAGTGCTGTGGTTCAATAAAAACAGGTGCTCGGTATCTACCAAAGTAGCTAGGAACACATACAAGAGTGCACAGCAAATATCAGGCAAGTTCAGTTTCAAAGCCATAAGGAGACATTACTTTCAGGCTCCTTTTTTTTGAATTAGTTGAATTTATTACAGTTATCAAGGCCGTGCAATATGGACAAAATCTTCTATCATGATATATATCGTCATACAGTATGTTTTCTGTAAATTTGATGAAAAAATTGTCTATACAAAATAACCACACATGTTATCACTACTTTCTGATAATGCTGTGAACTAAATACAAATGACAGGCACTTTCTCTTTTCTCCTTTTATTTGGAAGTGACATTGAACAGTGCACAGCCCAAAGATTAGTTAGTTCACTGTCATAGAGGACTAAAGAAGCCAGAAAATATTCACATTTGAGAATCTGGAATCAGAAAATTTGGACATTTTCTTCTTAAATGATTCAAACAGATGAATTGATTATCAAAATAGTTTGCAATTAATTTGATAGTTGGCACCTAATTGATTATTCGAGTAATTGTTGCTCCAGAAGCAATACAGCAAAATCTCTATCGATAGACATTTTTCTCTGGTCCCACGATATATATCATCATATCACACAGCTCTAATGGCTTTTGGCTTACACGACCAGAAGAAGAACCACCGGTCACCAAAGATAAGGTAGAAGATAATTACAGACATGACCAGCAGCACATAAATAGGCCAAATCAGCGTCATCACCAAAGCTCTACTCGAAGGCTGTAATTTTGACACAATACAGGAATTTCCGTACCATGGGAAGCAAAAAGTAACCAGGTTACAATGCTCTTTTAGCATCATGGACATTGTGTGGCCCGGCATTGTCACACATCACAATATGTTTGTTTGGTTTGCTGGTTTCCAGATGGGAATATGTGTTGCCATCTGGATATGGTTTTGAAATCGACCCACTGTTAGATTTTCTGTTATTTAGTTTTAACTGTTTCTGTGACCTTTTCGACCAAATGTTTCCTCTTCTACTTTTCCTTTTCTACTGAACACCTATCCTTCTAGGACATACTCCTTAAGCTATCCCCAGGAAATTGACAGCATATCACCAGGGGTGCATCCCATTGAGAAATATGAAAATATGCGAGAAATGAAAAGTGCATTCCGTTGAAGATGAGTGCATTAACCTTTTGCTCCCTCTTGTGATCTGGCTTTAGTGCTTGGTTTGTTGTGTAAGGACCTGCCAGACCCAGGCATCCCATGCATGCAGACATGCTTGGCAAACCCTTCGAAAGGCAAGCCCTTGTCTTTGTAATATTTTTCTTATTTGTGCCCCTTTTCATGCAGGCTGTTTATGAACTCTGCAACATATCCCTACAAACACATACTTAATCAATAACCAGCTTATCATTCTTAATTATTTATTAATAGGCATACTATTTATTTCAGTCTGGCTTCTGAGTATTTAACAGTGCCTCTGGTTTAGTTAAATGAACATCCAGGCTACATGCTGCTTTGACTCAAATATCATGGATATCTGAGCTTAATTTAACAAAACAAAACAAAAACAAACAAACAAACAAAAAAAAACGCTCAAGTCCAAACAATTATTAATTAATCTGATTTCTGTGCAGGGTCTCTTTTGTGGAGCCTTTCCTTGTATTTTGGGTTTTTCAGTCATGGACTACCACACACTATTATGCTGTGCACAAGCCATCACTGAAGCCCCCTGGACTCTGGGCTGTCAGGGCCAGGTAGTGTTGTTAATGTAAAAAAGAAAGGAAAAACAAACAAACAAACAAAAAGAAACGACTTTAAACATATATCTTTATACCAAATCAGTGTCACTAACAGTCTCCTGGATGAGTTAGTTTTGACACAAGCTGCATGTTGTGGGCAGATAAACAATTGGAGAACTTGCACACATTGTATGGAAAGGTACAGATTATTCCACTGGGGGAAAAAGTTAATACTACAGTGAAGTGAACTTTTGCCTTTTGCACAGATGTGTTTTCAAGGGTTTTGAGTGCAGCGACTGCTAAGTGGGTGGCTACTTTGTAAGGTGGGCAGCCCACCAGCTAATGGCTGTGGTAGGGGAAACACTACATATAATGTGGGCTGGATCAAGATGGTCAAGAGCTGATTGGCTCTTATGGTAGAAACATCATTTCAAGTATGGGAAAGTGCATAATCCCATACTTACACTTTATTCCCTTTGTTCAGCAAAACCTTAGACTGCAGCTTAATAGAGGAGTCTAAATAGGAAATCTAAGTTTACCTTGAATATCATTATTTCTTAGTTTTACATTTAGTGTAGGTTGAAATCCTTAAATACATCAGACTTTCAGAAGAATAAACTGCTTCTTTTTGTTCTTTGAATATTATCTCCTAATTGTTTGAGTTTTGCTTCTTTTTTTGTTTTTTACAATCCAGCTCTGCTTATGACCGGGACAACAAGATTCGTGTGGCCATCAAGAAGATCAGCCCTTTTGAGCACCAGACGTACTGCCAGCGCACCCTGCGAGAGATCAAAATCCTTCTGCGCTTCAAACATGAGAACATTATCGGAATCAATGACATCATCCGCACACCAACTATCGACCAGATGAAGGATGTGTATCCTTTTCTGTAAGCTGCTCACATCTCAGCAAGTGTTCAGCTGATATGGTATTATATTGACCCTTGGGAGTTATTTCTAAGTGCCACTGGAGAAGTTATAGTCAAGGCAAATTAGAGTTGAGTAAGAGTGAGAGTTGTGTTTTGTAGGGAGTATTTTATTGCATAACAGCCACTTGTCATCATATATTTGGCAGAGATGCTCTTCACTCGAGGGCCAGCGTCAACAGTAACAAACTGGCTGTGCTTGACTCGTGGCCTAGTCACTTTCACTTTCATAATGTAGTATATGTATTTTTATACTCCGCATTACCCAAAATAATGATGGCTCTGGCTGGAGCTAGCAGAAAGTGAGCTCACTGCTGTCTGCTTGCCAGAAACCATGAGCCTACTCCCAAACAGAAAGACCTCTGAAAGCATCTCTGCTGAACACAATGAGCTGTCACTACAAGTTATTTAGTGCCCACGAGTTTTGACTAAATCGAAGCGGTGTCTTCCAAAAAACCTGTCATCTAGCCAAGCTGCTGGAGTGCCAGAATATGACAGTTGCCTCAAGTGAATGATGTCATTTTTACTTGTTGTCATGGCAACGCTGACAAATTATAATTTGAGTATTCAAACACAAGTTGAATGTAAGGTTGCATGCCTCAAGGACTGTTTTTGTACCACACATTCATGTAGTTCAAATCGGAAGTGGAAACACATGACTCCACGCAGATTTTTCACACTTTAGTCTAATGAGACAACATTACATCTGTCACATGTGAGGGAATCAGTGGGACCATTTAGCATCAGTGGGAATACAGCCCCATAGTGCTGTCAGCAGCATAGGAGCAAACAATATTATCAAGGTAAAAAAAAAAATCTATGTAAAAAAGAAATTAAGAGTCGTAAGAGTTAAGAAAATCTACAAGGTATTTCAAGGCTGGATAAATAACAAGTGTATAAGTCTCAAACCGTTACTGGCTTTTCAACCCATAAGTCTGTTGATTAAATGTGGCATTGCAAGAAAAAATCAATAGCGATTTGCTAAAAGGAATGAAAGGAGCATTTAAAGTCTGTTTCACTTTTCCAACCACCGAAACACAACTCCAAGGCTCCTGCTGTAAGAAACCAGGTTCTTTAACATGGCGGCGTGCAGATATATTGTCCAGGATCTCATGGAGACAGACCTGTACAAGCTTCTGAAGACTCAACACCTGAGCAACGACCACATCTGCTACTTTCTCTACCAGATCCTACGAGGGCTCAAGTACATCCACTCTGCCAACGTCCTGCACCGGGACCTGAAGCCCTCCAATCTTCTGCTCAACACCACCTGTGATCTGAAGGTACACCTGCCTCTGGCACTGCAGCCACCGGCCTAACATCAGTATTTATTCATTAGTGATAGATGATATGTCAGTTTTCAGTATCTTTAATTTGACCATGTCCTCAAAAACGGCAAGTATTTACTGTTTTCCTCAGAATTTTCATATTTTTAGGCCTTTGAAACAGTTTGTGGAAAATCATGTGACACTAAAAGTCCTCATTGAAATCCAGATTAAGGCGATTATTTCAGGATTAGCAGATCACCCAACCCATCCCACCTATTTAAATTTAGAAGAAACTCTGGGATAGCCCACTAATAGAAGCATTAATTTACAAATTAGTGCTGAGCAGTTAAATTTTACAGACTTTATGTAACTGCTCAGGGAGGAGCATCATAGTGGCTGATACCAAATGAAAGGCCTAGATTAACCTGATATACCAGTTAAAAGCTATTTATTATACACTGGTCCAAATCAACCATATAAAAATGCTTTGAGTAGTTCTTTTTTAGCATACGGGCTGTTTTTTGAGTAATGCTTTTTTTTTTTTCTAGCCTTTTGACTGATGATACCACAAAGCTGTCCATCAGCATCTGGGTAAACACCAGTGGGATGGAAAGTTTGTTTTGTGGTTAATTTTGTTAGAATTTATCCTTAAATTTATATGATGTGGTATCACCTTTGCTATCCAGTCTCCTTTGATCTTGTAGCTTTAACATTACAACCCTATATTTTGTCTGAATCATCTCCCCCTCAGATCTGCGATTTTGGTTTGGCTCGTGTGGCGGATCCCGACCACGATCACACCGGTTTCCTAACAGAGTATGTAGCCACCCGTTGGTACCGGGCACCTGAGATCATGCTCAACTCCAAGGTGAGCGTCCATACCTGGCGTCAGTATCAACATGACACCTCGAGTTAGAGGTGGAGAGTTGAATCACTGGTGTTTTTTTTTTTTTAATCACACTGTCTATTTGTATTTCTGGTTTAAACATCACTCCTGTTTTTCTCATATTTCGAGAACGTGCTAATGGAAGTGCATAGGCTCATTGCTGTTTTACTGTTTTTAGTTGCTTTCATTGCGTTCTTCTCCTGCTTTTTATAATTCACCAGTGTAATTTTTCTCAGTTAGAACTTGCCCCCAACCACCCCCAGTTCCATGGCATCTAATTTACTAAAAGTTCCTGAAAATTGGACAGAATTAACCTTAGCACCCACAAATTTATTATTCCAGTAGTGCAACAACAATTTCACGAATTGAAAAATTGTTCCACCTCAGCCCTCTGATAAATAATGTGCAGTCCCCTGGACAGATTGCAGTAGTCTAAGTCAACAGCATGAAGAAATAAGTAAAAGTATGAAAATGACCTATTTGAAGTTATTAAGTAGTAGTGTGCATATAGAAAATGTCCAACCTGTCATTGCATTTTTTGTGCTGCGTATCCACTTTCAGAATAATACAGAACAGTTTTAGAGTATGCAAATATGAGATATACCAAACATTTTTGGATTTCATCTGCTTTTTAACCTAATTTTGCCAATTTAAGTTGGTCTTTAGAATTTTCAGTTGCTGCTTTGAATTAAATTAAAGTTAAATTTTTCTCTCTGAAACCTCTAGATGTTGCTCAGTAGTTATAGCAGTGAACTAGCTGGGAGCCTCCTGTATAAAATATGTATTCGCTCTTGCTGCTTTAAGGTGCCGTGGATGATCTGGTCCACCGATTGACATTTGTTACATGCTGCATGGTTTAAATGTATTCATTGTTATGTCTCTGTCTCACTCTCAGGGCTATACCAAGTCCATAGACATCTGGTCAGTGGGCTGCATCCTGGCTGAGATGTTATCCAACAGGCCTATCTTTCCTGGGAAACACTACTTGGATCAGCTCAACCACATTTTGGGTAAAAATCCCTTTTGTATGGTCCCCAGCTTTGTAGGGCTGGATTGGTGAAGTGGGACTGTCTCTTGAACATTGCACTGCACAAGAATCAATTTATTCAAGATTGCGCTTTTAATTTTTTTTACTATCATGACAAAAAGATCATTATTATTGTTATTATTTTGTTTGTTTGTTGGATTTTGCTAAAATAAATGAGTAAACAAGTAAAATTCTATATCATTTTGACAACTTATTCATTCATTTTCAGCAGTTTCATTAATTGTCAGCTTCCTTTACACTTCCTGCAGATATAGCAGCATGTTTTATGGAGTATAATGAAAGATTTGTACTTTTGTTCAATTATCACAGATTTTATAACACCATAGCAGAGAACTGACAGCAGATGCAGCGCACTACTTGGCAGGACAGCTGACAAAACAGTCGTCTGTGTTCATGTACACATTGACAAAGGCTCTAGCTCAAGTGGCCAGAATATCAAGCTGTAGATATAGGTAAAACACAAGCACTAATCTGCAAGCAAACGGGGCTTTGTAGACAAGATGGAGATGTATGCAAAAAGATTTTATAGTTGGTTTACAGTCGGCTTTACTGTCTGCATGCGTTTGAAGATTGCTTGTGGTGCAAGCAAAAAACTAAAGTCATCTACCTCCATGTGAATTTAGTCTAATCACAGTCTTGTTGAGATGGAAAATCCCTCCCAGTGTCTGTCTCTCTGTTTGATTGTTTAGAGTCACAGAATGACTGTTTTCTGCATAATGATGATGATGTTTTCGTCAAAATTGCAACAGATGATAAAGATCGATGGCAGTTCAGCCCATATAAAAGATTAGTTTTCCTAAAGCAGATATAGATATTGCAGACTTGACCACAATTAGCTCTTCTTCTTCAGATTGGACAACTTTATCTCGACTTTCCTTATCTGGTTGACACTGAGCTTGACACAACAGCAAATGATTAATGGGCAGTTTAGACTGGAACCAAAACTTTAAACTCCTCGTCAGCAGCAACAACGTCTTCGTGCCAGCCAGTAGATAGTTGTTAATGTGCATTTATCAAGTAGCACTTCTTCCTGTCCTGGTGGTAGACCACATATTGCCTCTCCCATCTGTCATTTTGAGTGCATTCAAACTGGTGTAATCCTTTCTCAAGGAAACTAACTCACATAACGCTGAATGCTGAATGAAACTGAATTTCAGCAGAGCCTATGTGGATTAGTAGTCAATTTCCCCCTTTTTTCCAAGAACTGTGTTCTTGCCCACTGTCCTTTATGGACTCAAAAGCTAATTCTTCTGTTTGTTTGTTTTTGTTTGTTTGTTTTTCTCTCTCTCTCTCCTTCTCTGTCTGTCTCTCAGGAATCCTTGGCTCTCCCTCCCAGGAGGATCTCAACTGCATCATCAACATCAAGGCCAGGAACTACCTTTTGTCGCTGCCTTTGCGCTGTAAAGTGCCGTGGAACCGACTCTTCCCCAACGCTGATCCCAAAGGTCAGAGCCAGGCCAGCCTCTAGCCAGTTCTAATTCACCCACCTGCCACTTTGCTGGGATGCCAGATTTCCATTTGTAATGGAATGTCATGGTGCTTTGAGAAGTGTATTCCAGAGAGAGAGAACCAGGGAATTTGAGAAATTCTCCTTTTGCATGATTAGATAACTGTGTTACCTGAGCGAGGAATGACTAACTTAGTCATGAGTTAAAGTAAACAGCAGAGTTCATTTTCTCATGGAGTCTGAATCTCAACTGCAGAAAAAAAATAAAATTACGCTTCTCAATGGACAGGTGCAAAGTAATAATCACACTCACACATACTTAAGCTCTTAGTTTCTCTTTTATGCTTTTTATGTGTTTGTCAAGTGGTGAAGACAAACATGTAACCAGTTGAATGATTTTAGTTTTTGAACCTCCCCTTCCCAAAGTGACTTTTAAATAGCACAACTGTTGAAATGTTCACTTTATCAGATACTATGAATACCAGTGAGAAGGGAGAGAAGCCCCAGACATGTTGCAGCTGAATGTAGACTGTCTAGTTTAATTGTAAGGTCAAGGTACACCACCAGTTTACAGTGATGATAGGAACATACTCAGCAACTTAGTATATAGGGGTCTGTGAATGATTTGAAAAAGTGTTAAAATGTCTACATTTAAGGTATCAGAAAGTATTAAAATATCTTCATTACAGCTGCCAGAGGCCTTATATTTTTCATCATGCAGTTTCTTTGTGCTGTGTGCCCATGTTAGATCAACATACAACAGTGTTAGTAGCACAGTAGGCATCCTGCCTTCTTTACTAAACAAAGCTGGTTTTCATTCAAGTCCCTTAACCGTTAATTTCCTGGTGTACTTCTCATTATGCTACGATAACTTTCATTAGTTATGTTTAGTCAGAATTTAGCTGAATTCACCAGCTTTGTTCCTACATTTTGGCTGTTAAGTTGGTCTTTAATCAAGGTCCAGGTAGCACTAAAATCTTTCAAAAATATGGAAATTTAGCTATTCTGAAACCTGCATATACACTGCTTAGTCTGAGATAGCCTTTGTTTTACTTAAATTAATAATCCCCCATAAAAATATTACAGAATCACAAATTCCAATAATCCAGGACTCATGCATCGTGTCTTGGCGCCCTCTAGTGGGTCAGCAAATTTGTTGTTGCTGCTGCAATCAATAAGGAAGACAAAGTAATGCAAATAGCCCTAACCATCTAAAATAACTGTTTTCTATCTCCCTGTTGTATTGAAATGTTGATAAGTTTCTGTTGTCGTGTCTGTGCTGCAGCTCTGGACCTGTTGGACAAGATGCTGACCTTCAACCCCCACAAGAGGATCGAGGTGGAGGAGGCGCTGGCACACCCCTACTTGGAGCAATATTACGACCCTACAGATGAGGTGAGACGTCAGATAGGTCGTCTGCGTTTCAGGTCGTGTTATGTGGGCAGTCTTGCTATGTTTTGAATGAACATACGTCATCTTTTGCAAGTAATTCTATCACATCCTGCTTTTGCAGTAATGTGTTCTGTTTACTGTGTCCACATCCTCGTGGGTGGGCATGTTTTTATCTTGTTTTTGTTTGCAGCTGTCCATCAGACTATTTTAACTTGCTCAATATTCCCTACATTTTTAGGAGTGTGCAGACAGATGTATATGGGTGTCTACATGAGTCATGCATCCTGTCAAACAGAACTCTTTCAGTAAAATAACTCATCGTAAAAGAAAAATGCTTTGTAAATGTAATGGGTGTTTTAGTGATGAGCAAAAAAACTCAAGCAACTGTAGCATCTTCACATAATGCAGTTATTTTTGGATTGTTTTGTTTCTCTGTGCTTTGCCATCCATAATGAAATACAGATCATATCCAGCCATCCCTACTTGAACATTTACATTTCCATGTCCTCTCTGCTGCCCTGTGTAGCCTGTAGCTGAAGCCCCATTCAAGTTTGACATGGAGCTGGATGACCTACCCAAAGAGACACTGAAGGAGCTCATCTTTGAAGAAACTGCACGTTTCCAGCCAGGTTTTAGGTCCTAACATCTCACACAGGTGCGTCCAGGTCACTGTGGTCCAGTACATCCAGAACCTGCTCACTGATCGAGTAGTAAGAGAGGAAATGCCCCGGTAGCTCACCTGGTAGAGCACATGCCACTTGTTAAAACTGTGAGCCCAGGCCCTTTGCTGCCTTTCCTGTCTCTCTCCACTGCAACTATCAAAAAAAGCAGAAATACCCCAAAAAAAGAGGAGTCAGTGATTGCAACACTGCACAGTCCCCCACATCACACACGTGCCCGCATCTGTCTGTGACGCTTTGTTCCAAAATGTGAATTCTGACCTCGACCTTTGACCTAGATACTCAGCTCAGCTGATCCTTCACTCATTACCAGTCCCTCCATATATTCATATCAGTCTATCCCAAATCTCAAATGCTCTGATTCTAGTCTCACTGAGGTCACTAAGATGCCAAAATTGTCTTACTGTCTCTGTCCACTTAATTATAAAAATAATACTTTGGGTTTTTTGGCTGCAGGTCAGGCTAAGGAAGCAATTTGAAGATATCACTTACCATGATTATTTGTCATTATTTTTGACAATTTAAAGACTAAATGATCAACTGAAAAAAATGATAAATAGATTAATCACCATAAAAAAAATTCATAAGCTGCAGCCCTGTGTCAGATATGCTTCGTATTGGGTTAGACTTATCTGTTTTGTAGGTTGCAAGATGGGCAGCTAACCTCAGGAATGATTTAAAATAACATCATGAAGACAGAAACATGGCCATGATGGGGAGACATTTCCAGAATATGAGCATGTGGTTTCCTGTCTGCAGTTTCCAGGGAGGGGAGGGAGTCGTGCACTTTGGTAAACAAGTGTTTGACAGCTCATCACACAGTCACTGTCTTCTCCCCCCCCAGGTGCATCTCTGGACTGGCTTCTGCGCTGCCACTGCTCCTCCCCGCCTCCACTCTGTTGCTGTGATTTTGTTTTTGTTTTTGTTTTTTTATTTTCCTCTCCTGTTGTCCGCATCACCTGGATTCCTTGGGTCTCACTCGTCAAGTCCACTTTGCTCAGGAATGGCGTCAGGAATCAATCAATCAATCAATCAATCTCTCTCTCTATCTAACTCGCTATCTCTCTCACTCGGAGGTGAGGGGGTCACATCATGGCTTCTAGTGTGGAGGTGATTTTGTGTTTTTAAGCCAAGATAAACAATTTTTTGTGTGTCTCAAAGGCTTTGGCTCTGGCTATTCCTATTCAAGACCTTTTGTCTAGTCAAATGACAGTGATAAACTAGCTGTTGTGTTTTTTGGTGCAATTGTTGTGGTTATACTTCTGCCTACCTTGCACAAACAAGGGTAGATCGTTTGAGTGAGCAGGTTATCAGAATGATTCATCAAAAAGGTCTTTTGAATTTTTCTAACCTTTGTCGTGCTGTGACAAGGGACACCATGATTTCTCTCTCTCTTTCTCTCTCTCTCTCTCTCTCTTTCTCTCAAAAAAGAAAAAGAAAAACCCTAATTAAATCAACTGATTTATGCAATGAAATCACATAATCAGTCAGAGACTTTTTGGGCCAAAAAGCCATCATACGGTGTTGATGAGCATTAGCTCCATGAAAGCTATATGTTTTGTCAAAGACCTTTTTTATCTTTAACACAGTTGGCCCAAATGCAAATATATACAGTATCTAGCTTAAAGAGTCTTAAAATATTGGAACGCTACGAGCGCCGATAGAAGGTGAATCAGGTGAATTTATAATGTTTAAAACAAAAAGTCCACGTTCTTTTCTCATAGGCTGCGGTGAGCTGTGCTGATGGGCAGAGTGTGCAGAACCTTAACGAGGTGTAATGTACAGATCCAGTTGCAGTATGAGGTTTTCCCATCAATTTTGCCTTAGTCATGAGAAACCAGAGGGAAAGTGAATTTATTACATATAAGCACTAGTCTATATGTACAGTATGATATTTTTCATATGGGGAAAATGAACCGCATCCGGACACAAATTCACTTACGACAGAGAAACTTGTTTGTGTCTGGAAGAAATATTGTCGTGCCTCCCTTTTCTTCCTGTTCAGTGTTGTTGTTTTTCTTTCTCCCCTCTCTCTCTCTCTCTTCGTCCCGTCTCTTGTCTGTTGATCTCTCTTTCGCCTTGTTAGAATAATACTGTGCCCTTTGCATGACTGTTATAAGCTCTGTATACAAAGACAATGTTAAGTGCCACACGGCCGGTCGGCTCCTCTCAGGAAGCCCAGGCTCTTTCTGTTCTACCTTTGTGGTATATCACTCTTCCCAACTACATGGTGCTTATGTCCTGTTCATTTCTTTGCTTTAGCGTTTTGCTCTCTCTGTGCTTTTTGTTTTCCTCTTTTGTTGTTGTTTTTGCCCGGCCCCCACTGTTTATTTGTACTGTAGCTTTTGATGGATTTACTCCCAATTTTGATTCTGGCCAAATTCCATCTGCATGCTAAAACGTGTCTTGTAGTGGTTGCATTAGGAGAATAACCATAGCTATGTATTTACGCCACAGTCATCACAAACCATGTTGTTCCCTCTGCCAGACAAAGAGGATCCAGGCGTGCGAAAGTTCAAAAAATACTCCACATGCAAAAACATGACTGATCCTGTTTTTCACTTTTAGTCCTTTTGTTATGTAAAATCTAGTTTCAGATTGTACATTTTCATGCTGATAACAGCTGGCAGTGTCAAAACCAGCAGAAAACAGCAGCGGGACTAAAAGTACACAGCCAACAGCAGAAGTCACGACCGACATTTCCTCTTGTCAGTAACCGTCGATTGAAGGATCTGTTCGGTTTCAAGATTTGATTTGTTTTGATAGGAATTATGAAAATGACGGAAATCTGGAGCCTTATCCGGACAAAACAAACACACGGCTCACTCAGAGGCATCACTCAGGCTCGATTTAAAGAGCACAGCGTTTCATTTTTGTAGCACTGCAGCATCTAATGGCCGTCATTCTAATTTGTTTACAAGCAGGCCTCAGATGTTCAGTCTCCTGGTACACCGAACGAACCATCTGTTAGGCTCCAGCAGTCCCACTTCAAAAAGACTCTTGTTAATTTGGTAATGTGGGTGACCTAATGAATGAATTAGAGGAGTTTTCTTTACGACACTAAAGCAGCTCCGAGTAGATCGGTCAGGATCTACATGAACGGATTCTCCAAGAATCTGGCCCCACTCGCACTTAAAAAATGATGAATTTAGTTTGACAGCAGTGACTTCATCGCCATCCAGCTGCTGTTGCTTTGGCTAATAAGTCATTTGGGTGAAAACAGCTTTCCGACCTTTGCGTACAGTCCGGCAAAAGCATAGGGGCTGTAAATTTATGAAATGTAACGCTCAGAGTCCAAGATAAGTGAGGCAAAAAGTACATGCTCAGCTGTCAGTTCTTACAGTATTTACATACATTATAACATGTGGGAAAGCAAATTGTAGTTTTAGTTATGCAAACATTTCTAAGAGGCAGAAATAATGTCATTGGTGGAGTTAAACCTCAGCGGGCGGAGCCAAAGAACGAGTGTTTTCTGGCTAAAGTTAAAATGTCAGAAAAGGCAAAGAGGAGGAGAGGAGGAGGCCAGAGAAAATCCACCCACAAGGACGTCTGAGGCCACCTGCAGGGGGCGGCGTGGAGCGCTAAAACTGCTAAACACAGTCAACAGTGCTTAGTGGGTTTTTTTTTCCCCAACAAAATCAGCACTCTAAACCCTTTTTTTTTTTTTTAACTAGAGGAAAACTTGTCATAATTTTACGACCCTAAATTTCACATCAGCGCATCATGAATATTGGTCGTATAACAATGACAGTAATAGTCCAGTTATTCGTAAATAGTTGTAGTGATCATTTTATAGCATTTAGCCCCACTCACCGCCACATATTCCACTGTTTAGCAAGAGCTCAGCACTGCCCCCTATGTCCAAAAGACTGAACTTTTTTTTTCTTAATAAGCAGTCAGTGGCCATGGGTCGTCTCTGCTAGCTCTCTTACTGCTAAATTAAAATGCATTCTAACCATACTACGTTAGCTAGTTAGCTTAGCTGACTCTCCACGTGTAAACTAGCTGGATTCCCCACAGCTATCTAGGTTAGTGAGTTAGCTAGCCTAAGATCATGAATGTCATGGTTATGTATGAAAAAAAAAAATCATTGCCATTCAGATGTTTCTTTTATGTCTGTTTGTAAGCAGCTTCCTCTTTGCTGTTAGCCAGCTGGCTCTCTGCTTCTTTGGCTCGTCATCCCGTTGCAGATTAACTCAGTTTATTCAGATTATTTCAGCCGCCGTACTGTAAGTAAAACTACACTCTGCTGTCGAGGAGAAGGTCCCCGAGTTTCAGTTCAGCAGAAGTTTTTTTTAAAACAAATGAACTTCAGTGTCTGTCGCGATACTCCTATAGCACCTACTGTATATTATTAATCTCTTTGTCAGAACATTTAAATGCACTTGCTTCTACAGTTCTTGGGATGGGACTTGTAGTCCAGGACCAGGTGCCTGCGAGGCCTTGACTTGCCTGTAGATAGTGTTTGGGGTTTTAGTGAGAACATGACCGGCACTGGAAACCTTACTGGGATTCTGTTGTATGATAAGCTTCTGCCGAGTTCTTTGTGCAACCTGTCTGTTTATTTGTGCCTTTTTTGATAGTCTTGATATCCAAGATTTGATGTGCAGCTTTTGTTTAGTCGGGAATCCGTTGTAATTGCAATATACGCTCTTAAAAATGAACACAATC
>OMLB01056456.1:8400-51468 GCA_900302555.1 Myripristis jacobus
CTTGTTTTGCCACATGCACGCACACACACACACACACACACACACACACACACGTGCACAGACACACACACACACACACACACTCGCATGCTTTTATTTACCCGCCTAATGACAGCTCCAGCTGTGTGCAGAGTCATTACCAGAAGCCATCATGGTGTGAGGGCTCACTTACATGCCTAATTAGACTGCCACATTCACTAAACTGCTGTGTGTGCCTTTGTGTGTGTGATGAGATATTTCGTTGTCAATTTGCTTGTGTGTGTGTGTGTGTTCCCGCTTGCGTGTGTACTTTTACTTGTGATTTTATGCATGTGCATTCACCTCGTGTTTATACAGCCACTCATCCCGAAAATGGAGGTCAAAGCAGCCGTGCATGTAGTGGGCAGAGTGGACGGGTAACATCCATCTTACTCTGTCTCTCTCTGTCCATCCTAAGGCTGAGGGTATGTCGTCCATTATGCTAAATGTATTGATTCACAACCTTTTTGGCTTGTGACCCACACAAATGAAGCAGAGCCTTCTTGTCAAAGCCAATTCTAGACATAAATGCGCTTGCGACTTGTGAACTTTGACATACAGTTGCGAATTTAATTTTCCCCTTTGAAGCTTTTTTTCCCTTTATTTTGCAGGAAGCACAGACTGCAGGTATTCATTATTTCACGAGAAACCGTATGCAACCAAGAAAGATGGTGAAAACAAGTTAATAAGAAAGGGTCCATCATCGCAAACAAACTGGTCATTATTGCAAAATAGATGGGGAGTGATATCATCTGTGAAACAGCTGTCTTATGTACAAGTTTCATTATGGGAAACAGAGGTTTTATTCAGTAAATAACACAGCTTGGGATGCTTTCACTGGTAAAGTTCAACATGACCCTCACTCAGGAAAAATATGTTTATCTCATTTATTTTTCAACATGATGCACACGATATGATAAGCATGTCATGTAGATCAGGTAGAAAAATAAATATTTTTCCTGAGTACAGGTCAACTAGACTCAAGGTGCTTCCTCTAAAAGCAAAGACTATTTATTGACTTATTTGTAGATACTGTATTAGAAATGTGTCTTTTTATGTTACATAATTCATCTCACAACTCCCTAGACTGGTTGGACCACTGGAGGTACCTAATACTGCCCTAATAACAACAACTTTTTTTTGGTTTAATAGCCAACGGTCATAATTGGATAGGCTATATAGATTTTGTTTCAGCAAACCTGATACCCACAAATGCTGTTAAACAATATAAAGTCCACCTGGGTACCAGAAATCCTTTTGTGCAGAAGAACATGGAAGTGACTTGTCTCAGTTTCTCTTCTTCCGCAGTTTCTGCTCTGTGGCTTGATAGGGAAGAACACCTTCCATCCCCTTCAAGGCATTTTAGTGCCGTCTCACCTGTCATCAGTAATGGTCTGTGAGATCTGCTTTCACTTCAGTTTTCAGGCCAAGGAAGCTTTTCTTCTGCAGTGCTGGAGTCAGGCCAGCACATTCATATGTACAGTATATCTGAGTCTGGGAAATGTAAATGTGTTGTCAGCCCTCTCTGTCTTGGGTTCCCATACTTAATGACATGTGTAATTACAATAAATTCTTAAAACCATGGAGAAATACACCAAAAGACTATAAACACTGGTATTAAATAATTACCATGTAGTGAAGTTCCTAAAAGCCGAATGCTGTCAAATTGTGGCTGTGGTCGGAAAGTTTGTCTGTGATCCCCATTGTAAGGTAACCAGCTATCATTTAGATTTCTCAGGATTTCTTGTATTCAAAAAATCTAGTTGGTTGGTTAAATAGTGGAAACATCCGATCAGTTTTGGGATGTGGTGCCACTGTGGTTGGTGGATAAAATAATTATTACCAGAGCAGGAGCTGTGATTTTGTTATGAGGCATATCCACTTATTTTATGATCAAGACTGATTCCTGTTAACTGGAAAATTATTTTGCCTTCTCCAGGGTATTTTTTCTTTCCTCAGTTACAACTGTCATGATTTATCAAAGCTGATTATCTTACAATATATCACTTGTCACACAATTGCCTTTATCGTGACACCGTTGCTATAATGGGTAAAACACTGGTATAATATTGTATTGCCAATTACCCCGTGGTTCCCACTCCTACTAATAATGTTGTTATGTGTTCTAATTTCTATAATTCTCATTCACATGTACAGATTGTCATATTCTGTTTATATAGTGGTTCTTGGCTATATTATATAAAACAAAAGTTATTTCCTTTTGCTGATGCCACGAACATTTTCTCCACAGGGATCATCTTAAATACAAATGTAAATATAAATGTCAGTCACTGTACATATGCATTTTAATAATTATAGATGATTATTGATGGTTTTTTTCACGTCCTCCCATCCAGGTCACACGGTGCGTAACATCCAGGCCTTCTCGGTGCTCCAGAACGCCTTCCTACGGGCCAAAACAAGCCGACTGGCCTGTATGCTGCTGGACGCTGTCGGCAACGTGTACGCCGCTGAGCCGGCCAACTACTTCATTTTGGAGTCACAACACACGCTGTCGCAGTTCGCCGAGCGCGTGGCCAAGCTCCCCGAGGCGCAGGCCAAATATTTTGAGCTCCTGGAGTTTGTCGTCTTCAGCCTCAACTACGTGCCGTGCAAGGAGCTGTTCAGCGTCAGCATGCTGCTCAAGTCGAGCACGTCGCACGCCTGCAGCATCACGGCCGTGCGGACGCTGCTGAAGCTGGCTCGGCACGACCCGGTGTTCAGCGACGTGCTGCGGGAGGTCGGCCTGCTGGAGGTGCTGGTCAACCTGCTGCACAAGTACGCTGCCTTGCTCAAGGACCCGGCCACACAGCAGCAACCACACAACAACGACCAAGGTAAGAAGCTGGGCTGGTTTGATTTGTCTTGGTTTGACGTGCTTATTTTCTGCACCGGTGCTTTGTTGAATATAAGCAGGGCTGACTGTTACAAGGCTCCGGAGTTAATCATGCATTCTTGACTTTCATGGGAACACTTGTTCTGTGAGCAAGGCCACCTTGCTCAAGTTCAAATCGGTTCCAAGATCAGCCCCAGTTTGAGTTTGAGTCAAGGTCAGGGCAAAGGGAGTCAAGATGGAGTCAAGACAGAAGAAAAAGAAAATAGAGCCACTGAGACCAAAACAAGACATGAAAAACTAAAATGCATTACTTTCCAAATGTGAAATGAATGTCTACTAAGCAATGTCTAGGAATTTTGAAGCCCATCACATGCACAGGTTGAAATCCCTGATGGACTTCAGTCTGGTGGGAAAAAATAAACCAGACTAAAGCAAAATAACCCGTTTTTAGTTTTCTAAATGGATAAAAAAAAAAAAGTAAGGTCAACATCTGAGAGTAACTGAGAGCAAGACAAATCATAGCTAAAGTAGGCATAAGCCTCAGTCCAAAAAAAGTGGTATCAAGACTGGACTTGAGTACTGCAGCCCTGAGTTTATTCAACCTCCTAAATTTTTAGCACATCCATATACCGTTGTGCTAAAGCTTTATGAGTTTCACTCCAAGGAAAATGTTGATGATGTACTAAAAATTCATTGCCTCTTTTTTCTCTTTCCATTACTTCATCTGTATCTCTTTCTCCCTTTGCTTCACTTCCTCCTGCCCCTTCCTGCTTCCTCTGTCCCTCGCTCTCTGCCGCCTTTCCTCCTTGTCGTTTTAATATTTCACTTCATCTGTCTCCCTCCATGTTCTGTCCTTGTCTGTTTTACTCTCTGTCTTCCTTCCCTCGCTGTCTGGCTGGCTGTTTACCCTGGCCTGTCCCGGTCCTTCTCTCTCTCTGTCATGCTGCCCCGCCCCCCCCGTCCTCATCTGTCTCCTCCCAGCTGACTGTAAGAACAACACAGTGGCAGAGGAGCAGAAGCAGTTGGCCTGGCTGGTGATGGAGACCCTCACCGTGCTCCTGCAGGGCTCAAACACCACCAACACCAATGCAGGTAAGCTCACAGACGTATACATGCTTACAGTTGCACAAACACACATATACATACATGAGCATGTGTTTGCATGTACACCAAGGTAGCGCCGGATCCTTAAAAAGAAAAAATCTGAAATCATCTATGGTATTACAGTGTTTTTCCAGCTGTAACAAGCCTTTTTTTTTCCACCGTGTGAAGGCAGTTTTCTTTGTATGGCATGCCCACTCATTATTTATACAATTAGATTAATCCAGAACAGGGTTACTAGTACAATATGCATCGTGTCTGCTCTGCTACACACAGTTGGACTTCATATCCCTGAACAATTAACTTCTTGTTGCCCTTTTTCTTATCCTGTCCATTTATAATTTGAGAACTTTAATTAGTTATTTTTAAGTTGAAATAGGCTGAATTTGACAGCTTTTCCCCCTTTATTTTACCATTGGGCTTTATGTAGTGTTTATTTTCCGAAATTTAATTCCTACTAAGTTTAGAACGGTATTAAAAAGTCTTTTGTTTGACTTAATGAAAGCTGCGGACACTCTGCATTGCTGCACTTGTGTGGACCTTCCACTGAGTAAATCCTCTCCTAAACCCCCATCAGTAAACCTGAGACTCCCCACTGCAGGCCATACCCAAACAACCCAAGCCAACACAAACCAACCCCAAAGCCGCTCAGACCAAACCAAACCAAACAAAACCAAATACCCACCTGTGAGGATTAAGATCAGCAAAATGCCAAAGCCATGTTAAGGAACATAATGAATGCATCAGTGAGTCTAAACAATGAACACATGATAATTTGTAAAAAAGATAAATCATTAGAAGACAAAACAGCAACAACTACAACGGAAATGCATAAACATAAACATATAAACCTATAATACACTAACAACAAATTGCAGTGAAGCATGTGAGGTTTGCCCACAAACATATTCTGCTGCTGTGTCAGTAATCTCTCCCAAAATGAAGGGAAGTTTACCCTCTTTTGTGCATTGAAGGATTTCTGGGCACATAGCACTAAAGATAGCACAGATAGCTCTCCCTCTCTCTCTCTCTTTCCCTCGTCTTTCATCCCTCTCTCTCTTTTGCTTACTCTCTCTCCCTGTCTACTTCTTTTCCCCTGCCTCTCGATGAAAGAGGAAACTGTGCATATTCACCAGGGACTGTCAGGCTGTGGTTTCCTTTCAAATTATATGTGTGTGTCTGTGTGTCTGTGTGTGTGTGTGTGTGTGTGTATGAGAGAGGGGGAGACCAAAGGAGATAGAATGAGTATTAAGTCTCCAGCAGGATGGTGCAGGTAATTGTCTTTTACACTAGAAGATCATCCTGCTGAAGTGTCCTTGAGCAAGACACCGAATCCCTGCCAGCTCCAGCGGCTGATCTGTAGCTGACATCTGACCTCCCCGTGCAGGGAGGAGCAACAGAGAAGAGAGGAACTCCTCCTGCTGGGAGCAATAATATAACATTACATTACATTAACCCTCATACCTCCCTCTCCCAGTGTAGTAGAAAAGCGCCAAGTCACCCACTGCCTGCACCCCCGCCCCCCATGTCTGTGTGTGTGTGTGTGTGTGAGAGAGAGAGAGAGAGAGTGTATGTGTGCTCGGCTCCTCTCAGTCAGCTGTAGAAATGTGATGAGTCACAAAGCGAAGCAGCAGTGTGCAAGCTGACAGCTCAGCGCCCCCTTCCACCTTGATAATGACTGGTCGCTGTGGTCATAAAAAAAAAGTAGAGTGTGTGTGTGTGTGTGTGTGTGCATGCGTGTGTGTGCGTGCACATCTGTGCGTGATATTTGTCCATTACAGGAATTTAGTTGGCACTCTTTATCCAGAGTGACCTACAATGTGTACAGCAGTAGAACAAGCTGAAATCCATCACTACCAGTACTTACCTGTACTTACTCAGGAAACGAAGATCTTTTGATGCTAAAAGTGACATTCCCATGACCTTTTACCATTCCTTCACTGAAAGTGTACTCACTTTTTCATTCACCTGCTGGTTCCACTCCGTTAGCCTGCAGAATCGGACCCGTTTGACCAGCATCACAAAAGTCTGCTCCAAAATCATCGGACTTCCTGTCAGAGCTCTGTCCTCTCTGTGTGACCAACAAACTACCAAAATCGCTCACAGGATTTTACAGGACCCTCAATGTGTTCTGTATCCTGCCTTTGAATCGCTTCCATCAGGACGATAGTGGTGGATGATAAGTTTAAAATGCTGGCATGTAGCTAATGGTCTCATCTTGATCAGTTAAAATATGATTAGAATAAGCAACAAATTATGCCTATTTTATGAAACTATAATTGAAAACAATAACCTTGAACCGCAGACCCTCAATAATAAGAAAAAGTCCCAAGAACATGTTATAAGGGAAAACATGGAGAAAAGGGCCTCATAGGGAGGGATCTACTTTGGTCAGGAGTGTAGTGAGTGGTGAGAGTGGACAGATGTTCATTTGTAGGATTAAATGTTCATATAATACAAGTAAACAAACACTTGAATTACTCAGTGCCTTACCAAAAACCATAAACACACTAGTGAACACAATGAAGGAAAGTGGTTCTACAATAAAACCCAAAGAAAAAAAGAGGTTAAATAGTAAGTGGAATTTATTCTAAGTGGATGTTTAGTCACAGTTATTCAGTTTAAGTCCAATTTCTGTCTCCGTCTACCTCTTGCCCCCCCTCCCGCCTCGCCCATCCAGGCCTGTTCAGGGAGTTTGGCGGCGCCCGCTGCGTCCACAACATCGTGAAGTACCGCCAGTGTCGGGAACACGCCCTGCTGATCATCCAGCAGCTCGTCCTGTCGCCCAGCGGGGACGACGACATGGGCACCCTGCTGGGCCTCATGCACTCTGCCCCCTCCACCGAACTGCAGCTCAAGACCGACATACTGCGGGTAAGGGGGGAGCAGGACAACAACCAGTCATCAACACATACACACACACACACACACACACACACAGTCATTGTTTTTCATTGTCTCAGTATGATCTCCTGTCGTTTATGCCCCTTTATATGCTGCAACTTAATATATTTAGTTTATTTTCCTTTTCTTTTATTTATTACTCTACTGAATATTTTGTGGTGTTGAGGATGTTTGCTGTGTCTTTTCTAAAGGACCATAGCAGTGATTTTGAATGTTTGGCCCATTTACTACCCACATTTTAGATGTTAACAAACCATTTCCCAGATAATGCAGGGGTACCAAAGGCTTTGCAACAAATAATCAAAATTCTTTGTTTTTGAACTTAAAATGGAACTCCTTGCTTTGGGAAAAGATGAGCAGAATTACTGGTATCGTCCTTTAACACCCCACATTTGATTATCGTTATCGGTATCATTTATATTAGCAGCATCCTCCAGTATTGTTTTTCGCTCCCCACAGTAATTTTATGGCTTCATATTTTCTATGGTTTCAGACCGTCTGTCATCTCATATACTGTGTTGGTGTTATGCTTAAGAATAATCCTGATGTAGCATAGCTGAAATGAGCCGAGTAAGATGACTATCAGCACAAGTCATTTTCAGCACTGACCAAAAATCATATAAATTCAAATTCAAATCCAGTCGGTTTGAAAAAGTCTTTTTTTCCGTTGAAACAGTGTAGATAGCCTTTGTACAGTAATTGCTTCAAGCTAGGAGCACTGTGGGTGAGACATGCATAAAGGCATACACACACACACACACACACACACACACACACGAGCAGATAGCAACTGATCTTTCGCACATAATTGCATTTTCAAATTTCCTCTCCTTCAGACTAGGTAATTCTCATGCCTTCTTAAGGCTGTAGCTGGACTAATCCATAAGAATTTTGCTCCTATTTCTCTAATCAGGGATTTTAATTATCACCCTCCAAAAAGCCCAGAGGCTGTAAAGAGCTCGGAGATATATCAAATCCAGCTTCAAAATCCAGTTTAGGCGTAAATTGCTCTCCTTGTAATTAGATTTTTCTCTGCTCATCATTGGGGATTTGCGGATAGTTGACAAAAATGTTCTGCTGACTCACAAACAGCAAAATTAATCTAATTAGCATGGGACCAGCTCCTGTATAGATGTCATGGCACATGGTTGTGTCAAAGGTCATTTGTGTAGATCCAACAGAGCGATGAACCCCGCAGGACAAGAAACCCAGCTTGGCTTTATTTGTAGCACATAGTAGCCGGTACACATCCCAAAATTTATCAGCCACCTTCACAATATTAGATTTCTTAACAACAGGACCTCCAAATGATGGGGTTTTTTTTAGCTGTCAAACTGGCAGGTCACAAGCTAGCATTTGTTCTGGAGCTGGTGCCTGGTGGTAATTTCCCAACCCAGAGGTCGGGAAGAGGATGTCCTCAACATCCTGTGACTGGTGTAGTGGGAAGTCTCTGAGAAAATGCACTGTGCTGAGTCTGGTATTATTTTAATGCAGCAGGAAACAGCTGGCTCAGCAGAGCAGCTAATCATGGTTTTTACTTCTCTTTTATTCTCACTCCCTCCATTGGCAGCATTATGCATGACTGTGTTTAAAATAATCCATTTATTTTGGTCAATATGATTAGCATGATTGGTAATCACAATTTTTAGTCTTAATGATATGAGAAACAAACCTATTTCACTGCACCCCTAGCATCTAATGCATCTTGACTTGACAGAATCAAGATAAACAGTTAATACAGTTATACATAAACCTACCAATTATTGTTTTATTATGTACCAATTTTCTGTTTTTATTTGAATTCAAATGACCATGCACTTAATATATGTACTTATTCTGTTACCAGAAAAGCAGATGACATACAGCTATCATTTAACACATTTTGATGTGTCGTTCAAACATTTTCAGTACCAAGAAGCAAGGTATAAAAAACAAAAATCCATTGCTCTTGAGCAAGTTTTGGAACTCCTTGAACCTGCACTGCATTTCACCATCATCATTTGTTTTCGATCCCCGAGATTTTTGCTGCTGTTCGCTCACTAATTAAAAAGCTCCACTGTCACAGTCCTTGACACTGGCAGGTTGTTTTTAGTTCCCTAAGCTCCCTAAGCTATCTAGGTTACGGTTTGATGTTTCAGCTTAGGTTACTTGCTAGTACAAATGAGAAAACTCTGAAAAAATATAGAGAAGAACTCCAGTTTGTGCAGTGAGACAAAAAACCCAGAGGCTCTTACAAAAACATCTCACCCTAAGAGCAGAATGAGAGAGAATGTCTGGTTGAAGAATAGAGACATTTGAATCAGGCGACAGACCCCAAATGGCATGAAAACTCAACGTGGAAGAGAATGGCACATAAACAAGAAAATGTAGAAATAAGTAAGTAAAATAAAGTATGTCAGTCAATCCCGGATGCAGGAAAAGTGCAAGGGAAGTGGTGACTTTTTCAGAAAATCTCATGTGACACATGTACCTTAGAGGAAGTTGCAAGATGATTTAAGGTATTTGAAAGGAAAATGTATATGTAGAATATATACATCTACCATTGCTATGCTTTTGGGAGATCTCTAGCTGAAAAAGGCTGAGTATCATTACTAAAAAGCAGTGGTTGTCAGAGTGGAGTTTGAAGAATGCCAGATGTTCCCAAAGGGTCCTCAGCAAAATTAACAATAGTTTAATTATGTTTCATTTGCTAGAAAATACCACAGTTAGGAATATAAGAATGACTCCACATTCCAACGTGCAGTGATGACAGGAAGACAAGTCAGAGCTAAATGAAAAACAGCAAAAGTCTTTCCATATGGGCTTGCTGAGATCAAAGACATCCAGAGAGGTTTACTAGATGAAAAGATTTTTGGGAACTGAGCTCCAGAGAACTGTGTTTTTAATGACATGTCCTTCCTCTCTCCGTCCCCTTCCATCTCACCCTCTCAGGCCTTGTTAGCGGTGTTGCGGGAGAGCCACCGCACCCGGACCGTCTTCCGCAAGGTGGGCGGCTTCGTGTACGTCACCTCGCTGCTGGTGGCCATGGAGCGTTCGCTGTGCCAGCCGCCGCGGCACGGCTGGGAACGAGCCAACCAGAACCAGGTGTTCGAGCTCCTGCACACCGTCTTCTGCACGCTCACCGCCGCCATGCGCTACGAGCCTGCCAACTCGCACTTCTTCCGCACAGAGATCCAGTATGAGAAGCTGGCTGATGCTGTAAGGTATGTGCACTGATGGAGCCACTGTAGGTGTCCCAGTTTTTAGTGCTTGCACGCTCATTAAACTACTGCTGCCTCTTAGTTTGAGGAATTGCCTGGAATAATAGTTTTCTCTGTTTTTAGCCATTTAAGTATACAAGGAATACACTTGACATCAGAACCTTATTTTCATAAAGACTAATTTATACTCTATAATGCTGAAGAAAAAAAAAGTGTAGCGCTGCTCTTGGACAGACTGTTTCAGTGTATTGATCTATCTGGTTAGTAGGTAACGGTAACAGGTGGCTTTTCAAATCAAACTTGAGCTCTCAATCTAGACATTGCTGATATGCTATAAGTCCCATTTTATTAGATGCTGACAGTTTATATTTGTCAGGTTATGCTGAGGTGACATTGACGAGCATAGTGTTGTAGTTTCCAGTTGACTCAGGGTCAGCTGAAAGCATCGCAGAACCAACAAAACTCTATGATCAAGCTATACCGCTCCCAAACCATAGAAGACAATGGGAGTTCTGCTGCCTCCATTACTTGCCAGTATTGCTGCAAGTAGAATTCTGCTTTGGACTGGGATGATAGAAAACTTTTTCACATTCGGGTCATGTTGGATCATGTAGTGAAGCCTGGATTCCTCAAAGCTGTATCTAAACCCTCATCAAGATAATCACCTCATCTGCCCTCCAGGCTCCTGGGCTGTTTCTCAGAGATCAAGAAGCTGGGTCCCACCAGCGTGTTCCCCTCCAACGCCCAGCCCTTCCAGAGACTACTGGAGGACGAGGCTGCGCCTGGGGGCTGTGCCGGAGACAGTGTTTGTCCCACCCTCAAACACTGCAGCAAGCTCTTCATCTACCTGTACAAGATGGCCACCGACTCTTTTGATAGGTTAGTGCCTCACAGGACCTGGACTGTCTGTTACTTTTCACATGATGATAACTGGAATAATGACACAAATTATGGAGCACAGCTTGCAATGTGCTTTACAAAAACAAGGTAAAGAACAGCTCAAGATTAAAAAGAGGGAAGAAAACATTCAAAAGCAGGTCTATAAAAGTGTATTGTAATATTGTATTTGATTCATATGATGGTGCAGAATATGATAATTTCAGCTGTGAGGGTCTCCACTGGCCTCCTGTAGCAGGAAGGAGGTTCATGAAGATGGCAGCTGTCTTGTTTGACAGCTTTTCCTCTCTTGTAGTCAAAGCAGACAGAATCCAACATCTGTTAGGAACACAGAGTGTATATTGAACCAAATGCAGTTCATTTAGAAGATTGTCATTTTTATGTCATTTGTCAATCCAATTCTTCCAGCTGTTATATGACTCTAGATGGGTCTCATCATACTAAGTTACTTTTCCTGAGTACATAAGTAAGTTACTTTGTCATCAGCCATAGGGGAAACATAGTGTTCCCTCAAGAACTTGGGATCATGAACATCAACCTCTAACAGTTCTTCGAGGAAAACCTTATGTTTTTTTTGTTGTTGTTGTTGTTGTTTTTTCATGTGATGGATCCTAAAGTTCCTTTGCTCCCTTTGGATCTTAGTAGAACCTGCAATGAACGCCTGGTTTTCAGTTTCAGGATTCACTTCATTGTGCCTGGGGTGAAAGTGTTTTGAAACACAGTGCTGCTGCATAAATACAGGAATGTTTTGGACTGACCTAAAAAAAAAAAAAAAGACAACAGTTTCTGCATGTGTTGACACACTGAGGCAAACTGAGCAGCAGCGGTGTCTTGTTTACTCTTCAAGTTACAGTATTTTGCAGGACGTTGGTGTATTATTAGAGTGATGTTTGAGAAAGGAAGGACTGTTTGATTATGGCTAATATTATAATCCTGGATATTTAATTTACTGCACTATTAGCATGTAAATTAAATGTTTTAATATTCAGCTAAATGAACTGCTAATTGTCTAACTTGATTAATGGTGCAGACCTACAATAAGTGGACACATCACTCATAAAGTCAGATTAGTCAGTTGCTCCCCCATGTATTAAAAATGCTGAAAGAGACCCACAGTCCTGCTTCATCTCAGTGTGGTCATGCTGTATTTTAATCGCAGCGCTTTCTCGGTTGATCCCGTCATCTCAGACATGCATGGCTGCAGATCGTCACAGCACCATGGCGGCTGAGTTGTTCCCAAACTCAACGTCATTTTAACCAAGAAGCTTACTGCGGTTCTGATTCAGCTGTGTGCAGCCGCGTAGTGTTGTCACAAAGCCACAGGTTTGACTTCAGTGCAAAATTAAATATTCAACAATTTATACTATTACAATACCACAGCATCAGTATCAAGAAATGTCATGTAATTTGCCCTTGTTCTAGTTTTGTCAAACGGTTTAGACTGGGAGTCAGTTCAAGACATGTCAAAGTGTTTTAAACTGTTTCTTTCAGCTGTTCTGTTCTGTCAAGAGCAAGTCTGCAGCGCTGCCGATTGCAATCTTTTTTCTTCTTTTAAATATTCACGTGTACATCCCCTTGAGGTGAAATTTCAGCTTGCAGAACATGTCACATGAACGTCTCGAGCTTTTATCAAATTTGCTATATGTTGCGCTCTTTGGCGACGTCATTTAAGCATTAAATAGATTTTGGTTGTGACAACACTACAGCCCTAGCCTGTGTGTAATGTTAGCTGGCGTCATGCATGTGCTCCAGCTGAAGCTCTGATTCTGTTTCTCCTGTCAGCTTTCCCACTAACAGCTTCTTTCCTCTCTTTTCTCTCTTTCTCTTTTTCTTCCTCTAACCTCTGGCACTGTCTGGCTGTACATCCTGGGCCTGGTCCATCTGCACATGTGTGTGTGTGTGTGTGTGTGTATGTGTGGGTGTGTGTGTGCGACCGTGTGTGTCATTGCATACTGTATGTCTCCTTGCTTGTGTGTGTGTGTGTATGCACCTGTATTTCTTGTGCATCTGTGCGAGTGTCTGTTTCTGTGTGTGTGTGTGCGTGCGTGTGTTTTTCTGTGTCCATGCATGTGTATGCGTGCGTGTGTGTGTGTGTGTGTGTGTGCTGCTGTGCAGTCGTTCGGAGCAGGTGCCTCCCTGCCTGACTCATGAGACCTCGCTGCCCTCGCCCTGGGGCACGCCAGCACTCGCCAGGAAGAGGTAGCTACAGCGCTCTGCCACTTTTCCTCACCCTCAGCCATCTCTGCCCATCTTCTTGCCTTTGATTTATACCAAGAGCGCCCACTACTGGCAAAGTAGCTATGCAACTGTCTTGCAAACTTTGAGCAAATCTTCTGCAAGAGAATAAAATTCAAATGAGGTGTGCATCCATCAGCTGAGTTGAATACAAAAAGTACGTATATATCGATCAGAAAAATGGAAGGCAAGAAAGACATAATTGGTATTGAGCAAGTTGTTATTTCTTTGTCACCTAATGTTGGCCAAGTGTGATTTTTTTTTTTTTTTTATGAGGACAAAAACAGATCGATGCACACAGAAACATTTTGTTGCACTAATGGAACTAAAGGTCACACAATCATACCAGACTCCTCACAAGTGGATGCAACTGTGACATATCTTTTTACTGTTCTTTTAAGAACATCCAAGTCTCTTCAGTTTTTTTTTGGTATCTGTTTATATTCTCTGATTCAAATAAGTTAACTTCTTTTAATTTGGTAATTCATATGAAAATACTCAGTAGAAACTCAGTTTCTGACCAGAGTCAGTTCAGTATCTGTGTAAAGGAGGCTGAGAATGACTATGTAGTAAAAACTGCCTCTGCTGAAAAAGTCTGTGTGATGATCAGGCACAATTCAGCAAGAAATCAAACCTTTTTAATATAATTTCTTAGTTTACATATTATATATTATATCTTAGCATAGTATAGAAAAATAAATTGGTAAGTGAGGTATATCTATTTTTTCTTATTTTGTGGCTGTCGCCACGTGGTAGCCCCAGACAGAAATATATCTCCCCACCTCCTCATGAAATGCTTCTTCACAGTTATTTTAAGGTTTGGGAAAGTGGACAGCATCAGCCAAATTGCTCTTGGTCTAAAGTAAGCATTTTTCTTCTCATCCCATTCCTCATCATTCTCCTGCACCTTCCCTTCCTTTCCTTCGAGTCTTTGCTGCTCTCAGCTGAAGTTGCCTGTGCACACACACACACCCAGCCTCTGCCTCCCTTTGACTTCACTTTCAACTGCAAAAGGGAAAAATCACTTAAAAACAGGGGAAATCAGTAAGATGTTTTGAATGGATTTAGTGATCTGTAATGAGTGTCATTCTAAAGTTCTGTTTCCATACCTTCTGAGCTGCATATTCATGATAGTGACAAATTTGACAATTAGAGGTGATATGGCCTGTGTCTTGTCTTACATTTTCATACCTGATATATACCTATAGGACTATAGGGGTTACATTATATTAATAAATTGTGAGTATGATTAAATTATATGTAAATTGCGATATTGACACAGCATTTACTGCACATTTCTTGCAGCGTATACAAAATAAGACTCTTGCTTGGGGAGGAAATGAAATGCTCATTGTTTTAAGATCAGCCGTAGTCTGACTAAAATTAAATCTACCTCCTTGACATGAGATTTGATTTTCAGGCCAGAGATCCTCCACAGCACCAGAACACCTTGCGTAGGAGGGTTTGCCTCTCGGGGAAAAAAAAAAAAATGCAGTTGCTTGCGATTTGGAAATTGCTGCAGTCATTATTTTGATATCAATATACTGTAGATATATTTGAAATTGTGCCTCCCTAATTGCTGCCAGTGCAGGAAGTGGAGGGATACTGTGACTTGGCAGAAAAAAGATGAGCGTGTTTTCATAAAATGAGAGTGACACAACATGATCTCGTACCTGCCTCGATGTTGGTTATGCTGTTTGATGGGGATGTGCAGTCAAACCAGTTTATTTATTTCAGCTGAAACGAACCTCCGGCTGAGTCATTGTATGTTGCATGCTGAGATACTTTCTTGCTGTCTCCTTAGTTTTCTCGCCTCTCAGTTCTCAGCCCCTTACTCAGCCTGTACATCTAATCAGGACAGGAAATTACCACCAGACAATTCTAGTAAACTTTGCCTGTGGCGGGTTTGTTTATCTGCTCCACTAGATGCTTCAGCAAGAAACCAACCATGACTTGGAGGTTCTTGTTTTTTAAAATGGCTTATTATTGGGTATGACTAGTGAACGTTGGCGTACAGCAGCCACTGTGAACATGAACAATACAGTTTGGGTCCTGCCCCACATCCAGCCCCTCCAACTCTTTCTGCTGACTTCAGCTTTTTCTGGCTCAGCATCTCTCCTGAGGGGGGAATTGCCACCCCACAATTTGCATTGCAGCAACATGCCTATTTTCTCTAATTGCTTGACTCCGAGCCCCAGCAGATCCCATCCTCTCTGCTGTTTCCACCGGAGGAAGGCTTGGTGTTTTAGATGAAACGGTAGCCAGCTAACACCTCGCTCTCTGAAGTATGAGGACTGCTGACTCAAGTTTAATAAAGTTGCTTGAGTCAATGTGTCAAACACAATTTTTGCCTTCACTCCGTAATCTTAATTATTTCCCATATGAATATAACAATGTCTCAGTGAAGATGAAATGTGCTGAAGAATAATGTTTCTGGTGGTCCCATTTTCTGGTCCTGTTTTTGTAGGCATTAAGGCTGCATGTAAAAATTGTTTGCCATAAAAAAATGAACCGCCAAAGCTGCCATAGTGTCATAACTGCTGGAAATCCCCATGGCTGTCCTTAGAAGAAGGTGTTCAATAATATGAATATCACATTAGCCTTAATAACATTAAATAGTTCCTAATATGACCTTAATTGAAGTAACATTGACATAAGATTAACTAATAATATGCACGGCAGGGTACTCTTACTGTTGCTTGTAAATCTCAAAATTAATTAGTAACTTTCACTTTTGTGACCCCGTTAGGTATTTTAAGAGTAGAAAATGGCCTTCAAATTATGATGAGTCATCTAGCAAAGTGGCTGAGAGAATAAAAAAAATCTCATAAGGCACAACGTAAATTCATCAGCGTGTGTCTCGCAGATTAGGATGAATCTGAGTATTCCCATAATCACATTAATGATGTTGACCCCCAGGGACTTAGTGGCTTGGTGGCGCTGGGGGCCGATAAGCCAGTGAAGCAAAAAGCTATTAGATTGCCTGATTGCAAAACTCACAGGGTGCCAGGATGCAACAAGAAGGTGCCACAGCACGCTTTAACTATGCGGGGAGAGCCACACATTAAGACCAATATGCTGGTTTGCATGTAAATTGGCTCAATCTGCAACCTAATATGAACATGAAGTCCTTAAACCTTTGATTCTGTGTAGGCACTTTCACCCTCCTATTGAAAAATCATATATTTCACATGTACTTAAAAAGAGCTTATTTTGTAAAAGTACTGTATTCAGTCAACACGTCACGTCTTCGTCGATGGCTGCAGTGGCTGCTGTGTTCCACAAAATGACAATAAACAAAAGATCATTAGTTTAATATCTCTTCTTTCTTGACAAAAAAAAGTAAAGTATGAATTTCTGTCTTTGTGTGTGTTGACGGTGCAAAAACTTACATGTTGCCCTCAACGCTGAAAATCCCCCCAAGGTTCTTTTGTTCCATAAATGTTTGGGAGTGGTAAATGTTATAAGATTTGTTGTGCGATTCATAATTCTCCCTTGTTATACTATTGCATCTTTCTTTCATCTGTATAAATTTGTGTCCTTTGTTAAAACACTCGGTGGGAAGCATATGTGTTAAAAGCTTTGACTGAATGATTTTGGCTTGACTAAGCTTGAATGAACTGAACTGAGCTCCAGTCTTTCTATCTTTCTGCCCGCTCAGACATGGTTACTACGGTACGTCAGGCCCCCCCGCCCCAGTTAAAGCCCTGACAGACCTGAAGCTCCACCTCGCCAACTCCTCCCACCCTGCATCGTCCTCCTCGTCCTCTGACATGGTGGTCATCCACCCAGGGGCCGTCCTGGCCATTTTGGACCTGCTGCCCTCCGTCTCCTCCGACAGTCAGCCAGAGGTGAGGAAACACGCACGGGAAATGAACTAGCACACGTTTCCTGTCAGAGTGGGTGTAGGGGTTACACGCAGGGCAGGAAAATATCTTTTTTTTTTTTTTCAGCTGGCCACAGTGACTGGCACATGGCTAAAAACTGACCCAACCGCATTCACCTCTGAGCATTTTATGTATTTTGAGAGGTTTTTTTTTTTTTAAATCTAGTATATGACCAAGGGCCCCATAATTTAGCTTCATATTCACTCTGACGGTGTAAATATGTGATGATTGATGATTCTTGGCTCTCAGAATTTCTGTGAACTTCATGTCTCTGACCCCTGCACTTCTTACTACTGTTTTTTTCTGGGAATCAAAGTTTTATTGATCTTTAATGTTTGTGAGTGTCAAACAAATGCTTAAACTATCCAAGAATCCTCTTCAGCTTCTATTTATCCATAGCGTCAAATCATAACAGAAGCTGTCTTAAGGCACTTCACAGAAGCCCAACAAATTGAACCCCATGAACCAAAATCTCCCCCATGAGCAAGCACTTGGCGACAGTGGCAAGGAAAAAAAAACAAAAAACACTTTCAACAGGGAAAAACCTCGAGGTGGCCATCTGCCTCAGCCACTTGGGTAAAGAGAGAAAGAGAAATAGATAGAAAAAGGGGAGCGAGAAAAACACAGCAGGAGGAAAGGGAACATAGTGCGGTGCAGAGCATAGTACAATGACAGTTTGACATAGAGATTTATAGTAGTAGTAATAATAATAATAAAGGACTAATCATAGTGTTGAGTAATAGTAGTAGTGGGACTGAACAACAACAACAATAATAATAATAAAAATTATAGGACTAATAGTGATAGCACTAATAATAACTAGAATAGTAATAGTAGATCATGGGGGCAGAAGGTGGCTTGTAATCACAGATCCAGACTCTATGGCTCTGGAAACACCTAAACCAGAGAATGGCAGGAGTTAAGTGCCGTGTTCAAGAGTACTTTGATGACAGCGATGGGAGTGAGAGTGTTAATCATTCACCTTTCCTTTTTACTGTCCATATTTTTCTCAGCTGATTTGGGATTCATTGAGCACAGATATCTGGTCAGGTTCTCTGACTTCCAGGCCACCACTTCTCCTGTACAGTAGTAGACATGGCTGTGCTTCCATAATGTAAACATAATTTCATCATCCTCTCGCTCTCTTCTTCTTCCTCCTCCTCCTGTCTCGTCTCCAGCATGCTCTGGATCTGCAGCTGGCGGTGGCCAACATCCTCCAGCTGCTGGTTCACAGTGAGAGGAACCAGCAGATATTGTGCGAGGCCTGCCTCCACCAGCGGCTGCTGCAGCGCTGCAGCCAGGCTCTGGGCGATGAGGACCACCCGCTACACCCCCCGCTGCAGAGGATGTTCGAGAGGCTGGCCTCACAGGCCCTGCAGCCTATGGCACTCAGGTAGTGACCATTTTAACCCCATCAAGGTCTAAATACAGAAATGTTGTTTGCTAATAACGAATTCTTACAAATAAGACGACAGTGTGTGGAACCTCTCTGTTTCCTTTGGTATCAAACCATGTCTCCAACACAATTATGCCTTTGTAGTTGTGCATAAACTTAAATTTTCTACAGTTAAACCCTGAGCACTACATGCCTTCAGCTGTAGCCACACTGATCCATCACTATACGGATTTCACAGAGTCGGTCTGTCCATTTATTTGTTTTGGAATTCCTTTGACGTAGCTGTGTCAAAATCTGGTCAACACCTCTGTGAATGACAGCAGAAAAGAATTAGAGCCGCTGCATTGTGGTTAGTCAAGAAGAAAGGATTATCTTGTCTCTGTCAGTTCCAAAAAGAACAGTGTCTGTGTACTTTTCTGTCTGTCAAAACCAGCACAGATCCAGTGGAAACGAAGACGTCATCAAGGGTTACACTCTTCACTGAAAAACAGTTGAACTGACAGAAGACAAGATTGATCAGTGTGGCCTGACCCATAACATGAACTATAACCGGCCCAAATCAAATCTTAATAATCTAATCCTAACTCTTAGCCCAATCTAAACCTGATCCTAATTCTCACCCAGACCTTAATCCTCAACTAACCCTTCAAGAAGTGCCAGCAAAAATAGCCCCACTTGTAAAAGATGTTCTCACTCCAAATGACTACAACTCAAACACTTTCTCTTGAGGATAAAAGTACAAGAACATTTTCATGTACATGTTCAGAGGAAGTATGAGAGTCCAGCCTCACTGGAGCCGGATGACATGAAAGTAACTTTTATCCACCAGCCATTCTGGCCAAAAATGAAGACATCACTTCTACTATTCATTCAGACAGACACATTTCTAGGCTGGAATAAGGTGTCCAGATGAGGGGTTTTGTTAGAACAAGCAAACCATACCAGTTATACTCAGATATTGCTGGATTTTTTTTTGTTACTTTTAGCAGTTCATGAGCCATTATCAATCCACAGTAGCAATTTCCTTTACTGATTGGCTCTTCAGTGCTCCTCCACTAAATATTGGACAGAAATGAAAACCATGACAGATGTGTGGAGTTAGTTTCCTTGTGCAGAAAAAGCATAAGGGCGAATAGATCAGAAGTTATAAAATATAAAGAGCACACAAAAAGAAGAGGAAAATGACATGATATATTACTGATATAAAAACAATCATTCACTTCACAACAAAGGAAAGAAACGAACTGAAGCAAAATGTCAATCAGAGATGCAGCTGTACCAACATGGCAGCAGATCACAACATGGTGTGAAACTGTAGAACAACAAAATATGTAAAATGACAATAACTTCAACATCAATCTGTGGGGTTTCATTACAAGTTCAGTTACCCACAGATCCAAAAAGAATTGCTCATTATAGATAGTACTGGGCTGAATAAAATGCCTGTCTGCGGGATGAGCCTTTCATAATAATGATACACACCATTTTGTTGGTGTTTTTATCCAAATTACCTTACCTGACAGTGCCTCACCAGTGAGAAACAGAGGACATCTGAGGTGAGGTCAGGTCTTACCACCACGCAGGGCCTGGGTAATCTTCTTTGACAGGTTTCCATACGTGAAGGTGTTTCCATGCGTGGACTGGGATGGAGACGAGAGGGCTGTGCGGGCAGAAATGAGTGATTCTCATTTGCCGCTTGGCTAGTCAAGTGAGATGGGAGGTTGCGGAGGTTGGGGTTGAGGAGCGAAGGAAAAGTCATTTGACTTGCTCGTGGTTGGTTTCTTTCATATGGAAATGCGGCCTCCTCGGGTGATTTTTACCCAAACTCTACTGGAGGTAAACATATCTCGAGCTGTCAATCTGTTTTCCATCCTCTCCACTCTCCTCTGCCTCACTCTTGTGCTGTCAGTCTTCGTTCTTCCTCCCTCCCCTCCATGTTTTTGCTCGCTCTTTGTTTTCTTCTCATTCTGCCTCTGCCCTGCCAATGTCAGTCAACAACTAAGCCCCAGAGTCTCTTTGTCTTCTTGCTGTTGCTCTGAAGCTGTCTGGTTCTAGCCAGCGGTGTCACACACACTCCACTGTGACAAGTGACACGAACCATCTCTGGGACAATTGGCATTCACGTCACAGACATGCCAGTCAACATTTGAAACGAAGAAAAACATGCCATTAACCTGGAAACAAATGTCAGAGAAATTGTCCCACTTGAGCTGCCTGTAAAATCGCAAAGTAATCCCTGACATAACATATGCAATTTTATTCAGAGCACTTTACAATGCCTTGAGTACATACAGTACATTTTTATCATTAGCATGGGGCAGGAAACAACAAAACCCGGCAGTGCTGATGTTGTGCTTTTCTCTGCGCAAGACCAAAGCTAATCAAAAGTGTTGTAAAACATGCATATTGATAAGGCTTTGCTTGTTAATAATTAAAGGAGTATTAAATAATGTATGACCCATGTTGGTGACCAGTATGAATTACAGCAGCATCAATACAACTTCCTCCTCATACAAGTCTCTGAAGCCTCACCCCTCACATCCCCTTGAGTTCCAGTGGCCTGGAGTCGACACAAACAACAAAGTCACATTTTCACAATAGAAACAAGTAACCTAACTACTTAGGGCATAGATCCAGGAGGAATATCTGGTGAGGAGGTGATATATACTGTCTTTTTGGTTCTTGCATTTTAGCCTTTGTATTTGAAATGGATCACACTTACTGCCCCTTTAAAACTCTTGGGTTTCATGTGTTTTTTTTGCATGTGTGTGATTCTGTTCATATTCCTCTGCAGGGAGTTCTTGCGTCTCGGAAACCCTCTGAACTGTGGCGCCTGGGACAAGAAGCTGCTGAAGCAGTACCGGGTCCACAAGCCCAGCTCTCTCAGCTACGATGCCGAGATGAGAAGTAAGACAAACAGCGGCTCTTGTTCTTCTTCTAATTGCACGTGATCTTCAGTGCTCGGTGGGGAAGGAAACACAGTTGACTTTGTTTAAGGCTCCTTTTTCCATTCAGTCATGTTGATACCAAAGGCGTTGCTTTCACTTAGCCCAAAGGAATGCCTTCACCGCCCTTGGCAAAGTCCCTTCAGATCCCAAAGTGGGACCCTATTCTGACATAACAGCTGCAGCTGGAGAACATTTCAAGTGTTTGAGACATTACACATTTGTTGACCACTACAATAACACCCACTTAAATGTGACATTCTCAGTGATAAAACTGTTTGATAAAAATCTAACCACATGTTGCCATGTAAAAATTGTAGTAATTTTTCAAAATATATATTTGGCTTTGCACAAGAAAACACTGGCATTTAGGATAATGTCGCAGGCTTCAGATTTGCTCTTTACAGCCAAAAGACAAATAATAGAATATAATGTTCTGCTTTAATAATGGAAATGCAACTGCAGCTCACAGAAACTGTAAAACAATATCTACTGGGATCTATATGAAACAGAACGGTAAGATCTTACACATTTGGAGATTGCAAGATTTATCAGTGTCCTCTGATAATTAGCAATTAGCAGAGCAACCAAGGTGGGAATGTTGCCAGATTGTAGTTGCAAATTCTCATTTTAGTTCTAATTCAGCTCAGTGCTCAGTGCTTAAAACACACACAAGCAAAAAGATGCGAGAGCCGAAACAGACTGAAAGGTCTGTGTAGTTAACAATGCAGTTCTCATCATTACATTTGTCAATGCAGTGGACGCTGCGGGCAAAAATGACAGCCCTTTTACTACTGAAAGCACCCCATAAATTGTTAATAGATAAGAATTAGAGTGCTTATTCCACAGAAGTCCCTCAGTAGGATTATGAAATGATAATGTCACTCGAGAGCCATTCCCATCTGCCACAGTGATACTAGCTTCCTCTTGGGAGACAGGAGAAAGTTTCACTCCCCACTAAAAGCTTGAAAAAAGGCCATCAATCTCTTCTAGCAATTCTACTCTTTTTCTTTGCTCACTCTCCGGGAGCTCATTCGAACGCATCCTGCGGTGAATAGACTGTGATTGCAGGGGATGACTTCCCCCCCTCCGTTTAATTGCCGGTGGAAATGACTCGGGCTGTCTCTGCGATGGAAAGGGAATGATTCTGTAGGTTTTCTAAAAGGTTCAGATGATTGCGTAGCCAGTGGTACAGTATGGCTTTACAATGCTATGCCCCACTGGTGCTACATTACATTTAATCCAGCAAAGCTCATTTCCTTTGCATAATTGCCTCAATTCAGTTGGCGGTACGGCCAAGCAAAATATATCACTGAAAGAAATTATATATGTTGAATGCATGCAAACAGATAACTTGCAGGCCGTTGCTGTGGACTGTTAGGAGTAGGAATGACCTGCATTGAATTATGAGCCAAACAGGAAGCCAGTAGAAGCAGTCTTCTTATCTTCTGATTAAAATCCAATTATTGTGCAAATTTGCTGTTTAAACAAAGACTGGGGTGCAACTGTGAAGCTAATACTTATGGTTTGTTGCCTGTTAACATCTGTTAATGTTTGTAATTTTGTGGGCACCTCAGAGTGTCTTAATTGCTTACTGTCTCTCCTCCCAACTGAGAGTGGATATTAAGTCCCTACTAATTACTGCTATTTACAAGCAGCGACTGTTGGAATACACAGTGCCATCTCTCTTTTTCTGCGAGAACATTCTCCACCACGGTTTATTAGCTGCCATTGCTGCGTGGTGTAAACCTTGCTTGGATCTAATTTGTCTCTGCCAACTCTGCAGTCTAACAAATAAAGGAGGCAGTAAATGTTCTCAGTAAAATGTGAAATATTGTGCTGGAGTCCATGAGTACGCAGTGGTCCTTGAAAATACAGACTTGGTTTGACTTGATTTAGTGCTACCTACTCTTGAAGCTTGTGATAATACTCAGCAACTTTGAAGTTGTCCTTGACCAGAGCCAGCTGACAGTCTCATTAACTTTGCATTAAAAAATATCTTCACTTAAAACTGTAGTTCACTTGGCAGTACACATTGGAACAACGTGTAAAAATAAATCTCAGAAAGTGTTTCTGTTAGGAAGTTGGTCAGTAAAATTTCATAAAGCTTCTCTAGTCCTGTTGAACTACACTGGAAATTGCTTACTATTTCTGCCCATATAGATCTACAGTAGTTCAGTTCATCGGCACCATCGGTTAGACCTCTCGACAGGACAAGAGAATAACTTTTTGGATGGTAGAGAGGACTAGCCTCACACAGCCATACTTCCACTTTCCACTTTAATCTGTAAAAAGTCTGTTGTTTTCAAACCATTTGGAATATCAGCGGCAGTAACAGATGCTTAAAAAAAAGAACACATTGTAGGTGAGTTGGTAATTGGTTTCTGTTTGCAAAGTCTATGCACTGCTTTGTGGCTCCTCTGCGATCAGCTGTCGTCATCACCTAAACCACATTCATAGTTCCTCAAAGGGCACCGATTGGTCTGGTGATTGGGTAGCTTCACATAGATGCTTTGTTATGAATGCTTGCAGATGGTTTCAGAGTCATAATGAAAATTATGTCAAGAGATCAGCTGGCTGTGTGAGATTAAGAGAGGATGAGCCTACCAGCCAAAGCCAGAATTGCTTACTTTTTGGAAGTAATTCAGGTCTGTTTGCTACTCGTCCTGAATCTAACCGAGTTCCCCTGTCCCCCACAGACAGCATGACCATGTCCATGGAGGGCTTTGGTCCTGACAGCGTCTTCACCACGCCGGGAGAGGACAACAGCCAGTACCGCATCAGCCGCAGCTTGGTGCGCTCAGCCGAGGGCAGCACCGTGCCCCTCACCCGAGTCAAGTGCCTGGTGTCCATGACAACGCCCCACGACATCCGCCTGCACGGGTCGGCCGTCACGCCTGCCTTCGTGGAGTTTGACACCTCGCTGGAGGGCTTTGGGTGAGTCAACACTGCTGCCTACAACAAAATCTGTGTTTGACGCTGACCCTTGTTGTTCTGAGGGGCCACAGCTCATGATTAAGGTTTGCCTGTGTCAGTAGTTGCATAACATCCTCTTCGATTGGTTTGGAAGATTGAGGATTTTGAAAAGTCTATTCCATACGAGGAAAGTCAGGACATTTAATAGTCATGCAACATAATGGGATTTTGTCAGCCTCAATTAAAAACAAACAAAAAAAATCAATAGCTAGTTATTCACCAAATGTAATACTTATTTTCCATTATGTTCACACTACATTCACTCTTCCCTTCATATTTAAACAGAATAATAAACATTATTAAACTTGTGAATCCGAAGTTTTGGTCAAGGATAAAAATGTGTATATAAGTCATGGGAATTCAACATTGTAGTCATGGAAACTTGTGGAAAAATCAGGGAATTTGAACATTTAACAGAGTAGGAATCCTGGTCATTTAGTCATTTCTGTGTTTCTATCTTTATTTACTCCGGGAGGTCTGACTGATCATGCACACTCTTTGACAGCAGCCGTCTGCTTCACATTCAATGCGGCAAAGCACATAGTCACTCCAGACAGCCGCCTAATGCAGCCGCAGTCTTCTGCTGTTCATTATTGAGTAGCTCTGCCACAGAAGGTGGGTGTTATGTGCCTTGCTTAGAGCCACCTTGACTGTAGCTGTTGAGTCACTTCACTTTGGCCTCCAGTCACAAACCTGCTTTTCTCACTCCTCTTTGTCACCCCTGCCCTGTTTTAATGCATTATACCAGTGTAACAAAAATACTCCAGCATACTGTTTGCTCCTCCTCATCGCTTTTTTTTGCCCTCTGTCTTCAAAACTGCCTTTGGATTGATGTGTAGCCCCAGAGGTGAAGGACTTAAACTACGTTTTTACTGCAGTCACAACAAAATATAATCCTCTTAGGCGAGAACTTGTTTCCGTTTTTTTTTTTTTTTTTTACTTGTCTGTTCTTCAGTGGGTTGTTAAAAAGAGTGGCATCTTCATTGTTTGTCCCCCATAAGCCGAAGAATGGACAAGTCTGTGTTTCATGCTTTTAAAACCCCGCTCAATCATCACGTTTACGCACAACAGATGAGGCCCATTTTTCTGAAAATCGCCCATAAATCATTCTTTGTGGAGCAATTTTCCTCGCCAGTGATGAACATTTTTCTGCACGCATGTATTTTTCTTTTTTTCCCCCTGCATGAAGCAATGAAGTAGGTGTGTGTGTTTTTTTTCCCCTTCACAGTAACACCTGCCCCTGTCTTCACGGGAGACAGTTTTTCACCTCCTGCCATGAAGCTGTGCATACAAATGGACTTATTTTCTGCCATTTATGTCATGTGACGGCCCGTGCCTGTGGGTTGCGGGTGCTGCTGACAGGCTCGGCTGCACCCGCTCTCGGTCGTTTTTTAGTTTTAGCGACTCCATGAACATTACGGCCAATGGAAATTATGGCATGAGGGATGTGACCTTGGCACTGTGCACACACTTGCAGCCACACACACGGCACACATGACACACACCAACAGTATATGCGAGGTTGACACCCAATAAACAACCACTCTTCTTTTAAAATTCTTCATTAATATTCATATCGGGGAAAGGGAGAAGTCTTGTAGAATTGGGACAGAGTTTGGAGGTCATTGTAGACATTTTTGTCATCTAAAGGTAAAAGGTCAAAGGGTATTGCTGTGATCACTTGAGAAGCACTGAATTATCAGGAAGCATTAATTTTATGGCTCTCAGGAGGAATATTTTGTGTTAACTTAAACTGTGGCTAACGGATCAGCTAACAAGCGCTTATGGGGATTTCGGAAGGCTGTGTGACTGACTGTGTGACCTTTTTAAAGATAAACTGTGCGGTATGTGAATATATATTATACAGTTAAAGACCAAGGCAGAAAATGGATGATGGATTTGACTCATTGTTATTTCCACTGTCTCTTACACTTTTGGCCCCTGGTCTTTTCTTTTCTTTTTACACGCGCTCAGTTTGGATGATTTTCCTCTCCTGTCAGCATTGTGCTCTCCAGGCTTTACAGTCCTGTGGTTTCTGCTCTGTTGTGCTGCTGTTTTCCCTGTCAGGTTTCTCCTCATCCTTTGCAGACGTCAAGTTCGGCCTTTGGCCACGTTGTCATTTTTGTCTCCAGATATTCCTCGTTTGAGCTTCCAACCGGCCTCGTCCTTGTCCGTCCCTGGTCAGCCCTGGCTCAGTTATTCCTTTCATGCCACGAAACCTGCTGATTTGTAAATAAACTGTGAAATGTTCTTTATTCTTGGATGACAGCAATGTCGGACTGGACTGCTCATTGTGATTTTTTAGATGTATGTGTGCGTTCATAGAGCTTGCTTGAATTCTTGTTGGCATTTAATTAATTGAGCTCAGCATCTCATCTTTGCTCAGGCGCTGCCAGCAAAGGCTGTCATTACCTATGTGGGCTGTTGCAGCATTAGCTGGCTATTGTACTTCAATCAGATTGTCGCTGGTTTTGAGCAACAAATATACAGCTGACCACACATTATATAACTCCTGAGGGCAGTTTTCCAACTTTGCCAGTCATTTCAGTTCATTTTGGTAGAGTTAACACTCGGCCGTTTGATTGCATCTCTGATTTTTTAGAACTCAATTACAGAAACGCCCAGTTTTGCAGTTCCTTTCGAGCATTGAAGCAGCAGAAATCAATACAATAATCCACCGTCTACAGTTAGAAATGACTTTGCCATTAGGGTCACAAGACTGTGGAAAGCCAAATTATTATAAAGCCAAAATATAATCTATACATGAGGAATGATTGGTGCCTATGTGCATCTGGCTGCTACTGCAATATTTCCTTCGTCTTGTCAAGACGCGGCTGCAGCCCCACCCAGTGAAGACACTTTGTCGTCCATAATTCCTAAGCGTTGGTGTTTCTCAGCCATAAAACCCCTCCGACCCGTCGCAGCGAGCCGCCTCAGCCCTCAGAATAGAACATGGAGTTTCATATGAAAACACAGCAAAGCAGCAGCAGCACACAGGCAACCAGGCACTGGCCCACTTTCTGCTCAGCGTAAACAGAGGAAGAGACCAGCACTCGAGATGATGTGCTCAAACACACACACACACACACACACGCATACACATAGACACAGAGAGAGAGAGAGAGCCCCTCCTTCCCCTCCCATCTGTCACCATGAAATATTGATGCCCCAGCTGCTATTAGGAAAAACACACACATAGTCACTCTCTCTCACACGCATGTCCATACCCGCTATCTACACACACACACACACACACACACACACACTTGTCCAGCCAGCTATCTGACCAAGGCTAAGGAGGATGCTATCAGTGTGGCTGGGGTGGTGTTATCTATCTATCTATCTATCTATCTATCTATCTATCTATCTATCTATCTATCTATCTATCTATCTATCTATCTATCTGTCTATCTTTTTAAATTGAAAACCTTATATCATACTTGCTTATGAAGAAAAATAACCAAGCCAGTCCTCGGGCCAAATCAAAGTGTTGACAGGCAAACAGCATGCCTGTAATTATCGTGAAGCAGCGGGGTGGCACGGTTGTCAGACGGGCCGTCCTTCAACCAGAGGACCCGAGCATCTGCCCTTGTGAAGTGTCCTTGAGCAAGGCACTGAATCCCTGCCAGCTCCGGGGCTCACGCCAAGCAGCTGACCCTGAATTGTGATCTCCCTTGTAGAAGAGAGAAAATAAGGAGAATCTAGCTCCAGGACTCAATTAAGTAAATACATGACATGAAAACAATAGATGATTTCATTCATTTATTTTTTTTTTTAATGCTCATACAGAAGCGTTGTATAAAGAGAGGTAATAAAAAATCACTCTGGAGTGAACAGTAAATGGGCTGTGTCTGCCAGTTTGGGATGCTTCACTGTCATGTTTTAGAGATCATCTTTGTTTGAGCTCAGCACAGAGGGACGGATTGTTTTCTGCTTGTGCTCCATGTGCTGCTGGTCCACTGATGAAGCCAATGCACAAGTCCTACTTCTTTTCCTCTATTATTGCTGAATTATTGCTGCAGTTTGGCTCCATGCCTGAGAAGCATTGGCTGGCTTGCCTTTTTAGATGTTGGAACCACAGAAATGGAATTGAGTAGAATGGGCATCGTGTGGATGCTTCTGTAGTTGCTAATGGAGCAACTGGCAGCCATCTTTGGGGACCCAGCTGAATAACTTCATTAACACGTCTATTGCATTATTGGTAATGAGAAATGTCCACACAGGTGATTTAAAGGCAGAATGAGTAGGATTTGTCGGTTGTGGTTTGTAAGCACCACATCCATAGTTGGCCCTTCCTCCCTGGCTAAGCCGACTGCCGGCTATGTTTCTGTTTTCCCGCGGTCCGTGATTTTCGTAGCTTTCTATCGGATGTTGTGCTATTGATCTGGCACTGCGCTGTGCTGTGATTGGCTGGGAGCTACACACCCGCTGCCCAAAGGCCGACGCCCGGAAGAGACCCGAGCTCAGCAAAACAAGAAAATCCAGGCAGAGGGCAGGGTCTCTGCCGACACACACACCAGCACACACTTCTAGTGGCTCCGAAGGGATGATTGGGAGGGATTGTTTGTTTATGAATCTATACATTGTTTGAAAATCCTACTCATTCTGCCTTTAAAAAAGATAAAATCCATTTTGGCCAAAAGATGTTGCTCTGGTTCATATTGCAGAAATGTTATAATAGCCTCTTATTAACTTACACTTCTTGGGCTTTACCAAAATGCCAGTAGTGCTGCTTTACATTTTTTTTTCTGTGGATGGAACTTAAAAGGAACAGCCTTATAAATAGCTGGTTAGCAATAGATATTCATATTTTAGTGAAAATATTCTGCACTAAGTTGGTCCCACTGCGTGACATTCAAATAGGAATTGCCTGCAGTATTAATGAGGGATAGATGCGGGATGAGTTGTTTTTAACAGTGGCTTATTAACTGAATATTTCCCTCACAAACAACTTATTATTGTGATTGTGGCTTTTTGCCGTCAGCAGCAGCTGTCATGCTGCCCCCCAGTGCTCTTTAGTCTGGTTCTGCCAGGTTTCAGGTCGAATTTGCCACAGCGCTTGATGCATTTTGAAGTCTTGTTGTCTCTCACAAAACAACCTCCAAAATCCCCATGTTGGATTCCCAGAGCATCAGTGCTGCTGCAGAGAGATTAAAGAGAGGAGAAAATAGCACCTTCACCAAGGGGCAGTGAGTCAGCAAAACTCACCACTACCTCACCCACCACCTTCAGATTCCCTGTAAATGCATCAAATGATGGGGAGCCTTTGTGCACAGTGGCGTCCACTGTATAAGCCCTCATTCAAAAACTGAATGACTTAAACATAAGTGTTAATTTGAACAGTTTAATGATGTTAAAGGTGCACCACGTCAGCCAGACACTTCATCTCTGACCCTTATTGATATTATGCTGCTTGGAGTTCGATACGCTCATTGTTCAGGCTTTTGAATAGCTGATTTTTCCACTACAGTGAGCACCAGTTCCCTAATCAAAGATGCAAGGAGCAAAAACTCATGCGTATGAATGAATATCTTTTGAAAAGGCCTCCTGCTGCTTTCATGTTTTTAATCCCACCAAGGGAAGGATAATAACCAAATATTACTGTGTCTCAGTAGCATATATTGACGATATGGTGATTTTGAGTTGTTTTGACATAATTCTGCCCATCTAAACGGTTCATAACAAGCCCTTAAAAACTCTTAATATTTGAAAGGTGTTTTCTCTGATATCACACCAAACGCTGTTCAGCAAACATGCAGGAAAACACTTGTACAGCAGTCACATCTGTATGCTAATAACATGTTATTTACCTGTTACTGCTCTTTGCCTGAGCTCTGAATAACTGTCATTTACCTGTCCTGTGTCCTGTGTGTGTGTGTGTGTGTGTCCCGTGTAGGTGCCTGTTCCTGCCCAGCCTGGCGCCCCACAACGCACCCACCAACAACACCAACGCCTCAGGGGTCAGCGATGGAGCAGTGCTCAGTGGGATGGGGACAGGTAAAAACCACACACTACACTGCGAACACAAAGCAGCAGCCCACTAGGTTGTTGTTGTTTTTTTAAATGAAAGTTTAATGCAGTTTGATTTGGTATCTCTCGCCAAATGCATGCTGGGATGGGCTCCAGAGCCCCCTGCAGCCCTGCTTTGGAATAAGCGGGTATGGAAAGTGGATGGCTGGATGAATTTGACAGTGTATTGAAGCAGGTCTTCACAAAAAAGGGATAAAGCAATAACTGATAAAGGCTTTATTTAGGTTTGGTTAAGTTTGGTTTATTTTAGTTTGGGACTTCTACAGTTTAAAGTAGTGATCCAAACATTTTCATATGAATAAGTGTGAAGTGAACAGACAAAGAAAAGAAAGCCACCTACAGAAACTCAGACTATATTAATAGATAGGCCACTGTAATGCATACAATAAAATGTTATTTTGAAGCCACAGTAGGGTTATTAAATGTGTCAGTGTATTTTATATCTGTTTGTATGTGGTAAATATTGTCTGTAGGTTAGTTTGTTTAGGTTGCGACTTCAGCTGGCAACAGACTATGTGGAGGTTAATTTTAGTTCAGAAATTTGTTTTGAAAGTAAAGTTGACAATGAAAGAGATGCAGCAGATTGTGACGGTGGAAGTCCTCATTTCTCCTCCTGCTTCACAGCCCCGGGATCTTCCCACCTGCTGCTAAACTTAGCCCACAGGAACACACACACACACACACACACACACCACATACACGCACGCAGTGGCAATAACACAAAACACATTTTCTTCTTGCTTCTGTGTGCAGTAAAATAAAACTTAACACATTCTCTGAAGTGCACACACACACACAACTTTAGTAATGCAATACAGATTTTGTCCCCCTGTCTCTTTGAACACACACACACACACACGCTAAAACAGATATACACACACTGCTTTCTCTCCCTTCATTTTCTTTCTGACGTGTGTATTTTCCTGTTTGTGTGCCATCCTCCTGTGTTTTGATGTTTGCTGTTTCTAAATTCACCCGTGTTTCTGTTTGTCATCTCAGTTTTCATTCTCTTTCTTTGGTTTGGGCAGAGATGCCTTTTTTTTTTTTTTTTTTAAAGCCTCGCAGGGTTTTGTTGTGTCACCCGCACAGATTGCATCTCAGTTTCCATTACTTATACGTGCAAATAACCTACAGCTACCACTTAAACATGAAGCCGCTCTCAGCCCTGCGGTTAACTTCCATCTGTGGTCCCCAGTTTTATGTGTGCAGTTTGGATACTTACCTGTCCTCTTGCCTCTAGTTTAGAGTGAATTGACAGCACTTCACATTATCCATTTGCCCACTGGCCAAGATGTACATTTCCAGTCTTTGGGGCCAGTAGATCCACTTTTAAGTAGCCCACTCAGGCCAGAGGATTTCAAAGTCCTCCACACACAAAACATGATCATAATTTTCCTGCAGTGAATTTGCCCGGGTAACCGTGAAAGCAATGACTTCATTTTCAAAAAAACAGAATGTGCATTTTGAGACACTCGGCTCAATTTGCTAGCTGCATTAGCGTGCCAGTACCATTTACGTTTTATTATTGCCGGATGTGCGAAAATGACTCATAAACGTGAGTCATCTGGTGAGCCAGTTTGCCTCATTGTATTAGTTTGGGTTTGTTCTTCAAAGGTGCACAGATGCCATCGAAGCCGGCGCTGGTTTATTGCTGTGGTCGTTACTATGTGATCACATTTCACAAGCATTTCTTCAAATTGATGCACATTTGGGTCAATTCAATTTAACTTTCATGTCATTTAATATTCTGAAGCTCATGTACAACTAAAAGTGGACTTGTGACTCCACAAAAGTAGTAGAGAGTAACAAAAAGTTTAGTAAATTCATAAAAATACACAGTGAAAATGGGGAGGGCAGAAAGGGAATATGTATGTAACTATCAACTATAAAAAAAAATTGAGTGAATGTTACATTTCCAGCAGGCCAGCAGTTATAATGGCATAGCCGGATATTTTGAAAGGCCCAGGCTGGCGGAAAATTAACTTGAATGTCAAGTCCAGAGTCAACTTTATTTATGTAGAGCTTTAAACACACAGCCCTCTGTTACAAGTGGACTTACAGAAATGTATCACCCCCAAGTTTGTCCAAAGTGATTTCACAGAAAAGGCACTTTCAGGCCTGAAGGCAGAGTTAAAATCCATCTATGACGTTATGCTCGATTTTCTAGTCTGTAGCCTCATGTAGTATTTATGAAGCGCTGCTCGGTCCTCCTCTCCTCTCCTCTCCTCTCCCCTCCCTTGTCCTCATCGAGCTTCCTCCTCCTGGCTACCTCCTTCTCCTCCTCCTTTCAGACTAGCGAGCTTCACCTCCTCTCCACTAATCGATCCTTTCTATCATTTCCTCAGACATTTCCACATACATTCATGCAGTCCCTTCATCCACTCCTTTCCCGCCCATCCATTCTCCCCTTCTTCCACCCCAGGAGGCCCTCCCCCTCATCTCCAACCCTATTTATAGACTTTTCTCTCTTTGTCAGTCACCGTCACTCACTTTTTCTCCCTCTTTTCCCCGCTCATCTCAATTTTCAGCTCTCCCTAATCTCCTTTCCTCGTCCTCTTTTGCTCATTCCCATGTATCCTAATATCTTTCCTTTTCCTTCGTCCCTTCTCTCCCTTCCCTCTCATTTTCCCTCCTCCTCTCACTTTGCTCTCCTCCCTCCCTCCCTTGCATCCTCCTGTCCTGTCTGACCCATATCTGCAGATGACATCATCAAGCAGCTCATTCATCTAAATATCTCCAGTCCACCCAGCAACCTAACCCCTGCAGCCCGCGGTGTCTCAACCACCACCCGACAAACATGAGAAATAGATCCAGCCTCTGTTGTTTGTTGTTACAGTGCAGCCCGAAGCCAAGTTCTCATTACCATGTCTTTGTTCTCGCAGCCATTCCACTGCAGCTTCTTCCTACCACAGTGGTGGAGATTTTTTTTGTTTGTGTGTAATGTAATGCAAGTCCCAGGAGTCCATAGTGAGCTCCACCAACCAGAAGTAATGTAATACTGGTTTTAATCCTCTAGGCAGCTCCACCCATCAGTAATATATTGGCACAAAAGGCAGCTCTGGCTTAGTTGGATTAGTCCAGCAACCAATAATTTATGGCACAACCCAGTTTTAATTAGGTTAGATGTTTCATTTGCTCTTTTTCTACTGCACGTTGAAGTTAGTGATGCTGCTAGTTGTTGGCTAAGGGACTCATTTTGGCACCTTAGGTCCTTATAATAGCAAAAAGTAGGCTCGCTAATTATTTGTTCCACAGTTTTAACTGCTTTAATGATGTAGAACTAAAGCGTTACAAAAAACAACACAGAAATGATGAATGACTAAGTTCTGAAGGTGCAAAAAAAAAAGCATTTCATTTCAGGAGATATCAGTTTCAGGCATAAATGAATAGAACGGCATGTAAATGGTAGAACAATAGAGATGTCAGATGACAAGATAAATAAAAAATTAAAACCGTCATAATGCAGGAGTTCACGTGAGTGATGTAATGTGTGTGTGGGGAAGGGATTGGTGGGGGGGTTGATATATACATTAATTTTTAAGATAAGAAAAGGCAGAACAGAGATCATTTGTGTTGAGTGACTGAGGGGAAAATGTTCATTTCGAGCAGCTGCAGGAGCTGCCACTATCAGCAGACAGTGCTTCCTGTAAAAATTGGTAAATAAGACACACCTTTAACAGGTTTTTTTTTTTCATTAAAATAATAGTGTGTCATATAAACCAGTGCATATACACCAGTAAAAAGCAATGCATTCTGGTAACTCTGCTCTGCCATAACAGGATGCTATAGCCAGTAGCCACACAGCTGTCATAGCAGAGGTTAGTTAACTGCAGGCTACAGCTAGATGTATTGTCGGTGTGTGTCAGCCTTCGGTTGCAAACTCAACTTGGTGAAAACAGAGAAAACTACAAGAAAGAGCTTTACAGCTGCATAAAAACTTCACATTATTGACTTTGCTGAATGCAAATGGTATTGCCACTTGGGAAGGCAGTTTAATATCAGTGTGAAATCGGTTCCTGACTGGCGGCGAGACAAAGCTCAGCTTGAGAGGAAGAGAGAGAGCGGTCTGTCACACTGCTACCCATACAGTGTGCAGATCTAGTTACCAGTACATTTAAATAAACCAGTCTTTTTTTGTGGATGCAACTTGGTTGTACGGTATATACACTTCTTGGACACTAACATCACTAAGGTGCGAGCAGTTTGAAAGAAGACGGTAAACATGTCATCCCCTTGAGTGACAGAGTCCTCCTCTGAGCCAATCACCAAATGAATGAAAAGAACCCTAATTATGGAAAATCTAATGTGGTGCACACTGACAACCATGGAGGGAAATTTGTAGACATGTGCACCAAATTTCAGGTTATGCCTGACAATTCAATTTTTAGAAAAAACTCTCTCATGTGATTGTAGCGCTCTTGCCTTGGCCAGTCAGTCAATTTTGAATCCTCAAAACAAAGTAATTAGATGCATGTTTCTCCCAGGTCTAATCAAGATCCAATCAGCAGTATCTGAAGTGTCCTGTTTGATTAGCAGATGATGTTTCCTCCACAGTGACAGCAGCGTGAACACGTTCTTAATCAAGAATACAATATAAATATGCGTCGCTCCATAACTGGCACTGTAAATATAACAAATATTTCTCTCCTCCTTGTCTTCTTTCCCTCTCATCCTCCTCTCCTTATCTTCACCACCTCCACCCCCAGGGGAGCGCCTGTTTCCTCCACCTTCAGGCCTGAGCTACTCCACCTGGTTCTGCGTGGAGCGTTTCAGCGCGCCCCCCCAGGCCCACCCGGTGCGGCTGCTGACGGTGGTTCGCCGCGCCACTTCCTCCGAACAGCACTACGTCTGCCTGGCCGTGGTGCTGTCGGCCAAAGACCGCTCGCTCACCGTCTCCACCAAGGAGGAGCTGCTGCAGACCTACTGTGAGTGGAGCGCACCGGCGGCGGATGGAGTTTATAAGTCGTTTCAAACCTTTATTGCATTCGATTGTGGCTTTTATTCCAGCTGGACTAGAAAGTAGACTGTTGCTGTTACTGCTTTTGAACTTTACTGGGAAAAAAGATGGAAAGTCAAAGAGAAGTCATAGTTTTTTAAATCAGGGTTGCAGCAGGTCAGGGGAGATGGAGGCAAAGTGAAGTTCACATTTCTACAAACCCCCAGGCAAGAAGCCTTCAGCCATTTAGTACATTTTTGTAAACAGATACACAGCATAGTGTAGAAGAGAAGGAAATTGAGATGGAGCTGTTAAAGTGCAGTATTTATACATCTTGAACAGTTTTCTTGTGGAGTTTTAGTCAGTAGCTTGTGTTTTTCTTTTTCACTTCATCAAAACAGAGGTCACTGCTAAATGTTTGTCTCACTGATGCTGACCCATCCCTCCCTTCCCTTTCCCTCCCCCCCATCAAGCAGCGGACGAGTCGAGCGAGGAGGCTTCCTTCTATGAGATCCTGCCCTGCTGTGCTCGTTTCCGCTGTGGGGAGCTGATCGCCGAGGGCCAGTGGCACCACCTGGTGCTGGTCATGAGCAAAGGCATGCTGAAGAACAGCATGGCCACGCTGTACATCGACGGCCAGCTCATCAGCACCGTCAAGGTAATGTTGCATTGGAATGGAAGCACACTCAGCAACACCAGAGCTTGGACAGAGCTCTGGATTTGCGGAGTGTGCTTAGTTAACAGAAAGCGTGTGTTTATGTATGACTGTGCACGGATTCCACTCATTTTAAGGTGCTCTGAGTAATAGCATCCGCAAACAAATAACAGTTGACCTCAGTGGCTGTAAGTCTGTGGACTGTTGCCTCAGTCCTGCCATGATGGAAAATGAGAATGTGACCCAACTGCCCAAATATTTTTTCACGTCTGACCAATACCCAGATAATGAAGAAACTCAGAAAAAATCTTTTCAATTTTGAGGTTCAAAGCAGGCTGTGAATACAATTTCTCAGCCAAGTGATCACCAAGCCGTGGTGTGGCTTGTGGTTTAGTGACTTTAGATTCCCCTCAGATTAGGGAGTGAGAGTGGGAAAGCGGCTTGGCAGACCACAAGTCTCAGCTTCCCCCTCAGTACTGCTGATAAGAGCAGCTTCATTTCCTCCAGAGGATGACAGACAGGAAGCACCAAAGCAGGGATCCATGTGTAGGCACATACATGCATACTTGTGGCTGCGTTTTGTTTTTTTTCTCTCTTCTCTGTAGGTGTCAGTAAATCACACATCCCCATTTCAAAAAAGTCAACAAAAAAAAAAAATACTCGATTCAGTGTTGACTTTCATTTGGCATCCATAAGGGAACCCCGGGAGGATCCTTGGAAAACCTCTTCCTAAAAAGCTCCTCAACCCTAACAAGTGGGATAGAGATCTATTTGCTAGTGAGGAACCTGAAAGAAGTTGTAGGCTGCATTCAGTTTTGGTGTTTTAATAACTTTCTTGCATGATAATTCTTGAATCACAATAATATCAGGGCAATACACCTCTGACCACTGACGTCCTTCTTGCTGATTGCTCATGTTGGTGGCCTAGAAATTTTAATGTACTTACGTCTCTCTTCCACTGAAACGAATGGCTTTAGAAATGACAAATGACTACAACTGCATGTGTACAGAAAGCGCTCACCTCTATCTTCCCCCTCGCCCCTCCGCTCCCAGCTGCACTACATCCACAGCGCACCAGGCGGCTCGGGGTCGGCCAACCCCCCTGTGGTGAGCACGGTGTACGGCTACGTGGGGACGCCGCCGGCCCAGCGTCAGATCTCCAGCCTGGTGTGGCGACTGGGGCCCAGTCACTTCGTGGAGGAGGTCCTGCCCGCCACCAGCGTCGCCGCCATCTTTGAGCTGGGGCCGAACAACGTGGGCAGCTTCCAGGCCGCCTACCTGCCGTGTGAGTATGGCTGTCACATCGGCACCTTCCACCCTGGGCGTTTGATTAGTAACTACTACTGAAGTTGCTGCTGTACAAATCCCACTTTTACTGAGATGCATCAAGCAGCACTTGTGGAGAACTACCGCAGTTTTAGACAGAGTTGAAAATGGCCTTGAAACACACCATTTTTTTAAGGCAGGTTCAAATCCTTACTGTAACCTTAACCTGAGAAACCCATATCTCAATCAAACCATTTAAAAGCTTTGACTTGAAAGTGTTTGAACACTGTAGTTGGTCAAAAACTGTGTGTTTTGTACCTTTTTTTTTAGCAATACCATTTGTGACAGTTGTATAGGTGGACTAGTGCTTAGATGCCTGGTGCTTAGCTGTGCCATACGTAGAGGGTGTCCGGTTCGATTCCTGCAGCAGCCAGTGTGTATCCATCAAACTGTCCTTGAGCAATACACTGCACCCACAACCTGCTCACGCTGTGTAACTTGCTCTGGAATGCCTAAAATGTAAAATCTTTCAGGATTTATAATAACCTTGCAGTCCAGCTGTTTAGATTGGGCAGCCCTGATTTTCTGCACATACTTTTGTGGTATTGACTGCACTGCAGCAAGACTTGCTGGGTCGGCTTTATCTGTTTTGGCCTCTTTCACCTTTTTTTCCCCCCTGAGTTTCCTCCCTCTCTTCATCCGGTCTGTCTCCGACTCTCACCCACACTTTCCTCTAGATCTCCCCTGCTTCCTCTCAGTCTGTCCTCTCCAACTCCTTACCCTTTTTTCTCTTTATCCTCTTATCTCATCCCTGTCTGTCAATATTTTCCCCTCCGTCTCTCTTCATCCTCTCTCTCTGTGTGTTGACCTTGACCTCTCTTTATCTGCATCTCTCCCCTTCTCTCAAAATCAGGTAAGGACTCTAAGACGGAGGTGGTACCTCCCTCCCCAGTGGCTTTGGTGCCAGAGGAGAAGGTGTCTTTCAGCCTCTATGCTCTCTCGGTTTCTGCCCTCACTGTGGCCAAGATCAGGAAGGTCTACAACAAACTGGACAGCAAGGCCATTGCCAAACAGGTCAGAAATACTCCTGGTTAAAGGAAAACTCGCCTTGTGAGCCCTGTTTCACGTCTACTGTTTTTCTACTCACATCTCAAATGTAGCAGAGTCACTTCACACTAATATGCAGTGTTTTTACAGCATCAACAGATTTTCCCTTAAAACCCAAACTTAAACCGTGTACTTCATTAAAAAAACTGCTGTTTATTGTTTTGAAATATCAGTTTTTAAAAGTAACTGTCTGATAACTTACCAGTTTAATTCTACTGTGCAAAGTTCCAGACAGAATTGACAGCAATATTAATTCAGGGTATTCATGTATCATGACAGGTTTGCAAATGTGTAACTCCATTCCTCTCTAAAGTGCAAAATTTAATGCAAAAATATACCTGTCTCATCAGTTCAAATCTCTTCAGGAGCTGGGTATACTCACTGCTGAGAAATCTTCTCATCACACCAGTGACAAATCAAAACAGAAAACTGTAATATAAAATATACTGCACAACACTGAGAGCACAGCCACATTACATGTTTGAGTAATGAAGTCTATCAAATTTTAAAAACTTCCCGAGGTTATCTCCTGCTGCAACCGGGGGCCATGAAAAAGCGAACCTGCCCATTTCAGTTTCAGGTCCGTACATCTGCAAAATTGCAAAGCTTGCAGGAAAGATTTATATCGATTTATGTAAAAGATTTATATCAATTTATAAAAATTTCTATAAAACTGTCATCCTTATTTTTTGTGATGGTGGGAAGGTTTCTACTGCAAATACAAATATGAGCACACACACACACATGCAGGTGCATACGCATCCTCGCTCACAAAGGTCAAACCCAGGGAAATGGAGGGGAAAATATGTCATCATTGTGCTTGCATGGATGTCCCCTCACATATGGACACACACTCACAAGAACACACACCATCCCTGCCAATGCTGTGTTTTTGAGCTCCAAATTAGTTCCCATGCCTGTCCTTATCTCGCTCCCCACCTGTCAAGTTATTTCCCAGTCTGCTCATGGCTCTCCCTGCTAATCCTGGCCCGGGGCGACTCACTGCCACAAAAGGCAAAATGCAGAAGCAGCACTTCTGCTGCAGTAGATTCCTGTCACAGAACGGGATGAGTGATTTCCAGAGGTCATTACAGTCGCGCTACCATTATTGGACAGTAGAAATAAAGATTGTAAGACTAGCACCTGTTCCTCCTGAACAAACAAAGAAAAAGCCTAATTTTTATGTGAAGGTGCGGCATTCAGATTGTACAGTACAATGAAATAAAGATTTTGCACAGTACCAAGCCTATAGAACCACCAGGTTTTGTTGGGGAGGAACAGTTTCTGATCTTCCAACATGGCTGTATGTCCCATGTAACTATCGCTAAACAAATACTCTCCAAACAGTCTGGGACAGGCCCCTGAATCTAAATATATCAGAAACTGTGCAGTACTGATACAACCCATTTGGTATTTGCACAATCCTATATGATCTAAACTTAAATACGAAAAAATGTTGCATGTAAGTCTTAACTGTGGTTTTTAGAGGTCTTTAAAAATGTGGTGAGAAATCCACCCAGTTATGCAGTTCAGTTCTCACTGGTCCACAGTTGTTTTTGTTTTTAAATTGGTCCCATATTTCATTCTACACTCGCAGACACCCAGCCACAAGTGTCTTGTTGACTTCAGTCCCCGTCATCTCCAGATGTCTTGATAGTAAATTCTGGTGTCCTAGAGCCACCCAGTTCAACGCCCACCAGAACAAACAAACCCTTACAAATGAGACCAAACGATCGCATGACACACCACGGTGCAAAATAGGAAAACAAAACTGCCTGACATGACGACTGAGGGACATAGCATGCAACAAAAGTGAAGTGAGAGTGGTTTTGTGCGTGTGTGTGTGTCTGTGTGTGTCTGCATGCAGTTTCGGTTTGGATGTCCTCACTGAAGCTCTTTTGCGCCCTCTGTCTTCAGCTCGCTGTATCTTCTCATGAAAACGCCACCCCGGTCAAGCTGATCCATAACGCCGCCGGCCACCTCAACGGGCCGGCTCGCACGATTGGAGCCGCTGTCATCGGATATTTAGGTAAACAAGAAGTAGTTTCTGCTCTTTTCCACTAGACACCAGCAACAAATCTGAATATCCAGTGAACTTTGGTTGGGTTTTGCACAGCATAAACCTAACTGCTTATTGAGTTTTTGGATTGGTTGGGCACAGTGGCTCCCCTGCTGGAGATACTATGCTACTGCTCTGTGCTCAAGCGATTTCATACTAAAAGAAGGAAATTAACCTCTTAAATTCGACGGTCCCATGGTGGATTTGTCATTGCTGCATCACAGAGCTTTATTTTAAATTCTAGTGGAGATCCCAAGGTTTCCCAAAGATACCAAATATGCCCTGCTGAATTCCAGGAAATATGTATAAAATGATGTACAAGACATGTAGATATTAGTTTGATCTGTTTGATGTAATGTTGCAGCCATAGCAGATACAGAATATGAATGTGACATTGTTGTAGAGTATGGATTTTTTCCTGAATTTGAAACTGCTTATGGAAAACTTAAGGTAAAAGCTGAGATACTGAGGGGTTAACACAAGCCACCCACCCAATTATCACCTTTTCTTTTGGAATTTAGTTGAGGAACCCCAACATATCACAGGTTTATGTAATTACCGAACAACTTTTTTCCGTTTATAGTGTAGCATCACTGTGTGAAAACATCTCTCCCTGTTCTTATCCCTTCAGGTGTTCGTGCCTTTGTGCCCAAACCTGTGGCCACCAACCTGCAGTACGTGGGTGGGGCGGCGGCCATCTTGGGCCTGGTTGCCATGGCATCAGATGTGGAGGGGCTGTATGCAGCGGTCAAGGCCCTGGTGTGTGTGGTCAAGAGCAACCCGCTGGCCAGCAAGGAGATGGAGCGCATCAAAGGCTACCAGGTGGGACACAAACCCACTCTCTTATCAGCAGACACACCACATTTTGGGATACTGTAAATGTTGAAATGTTGAAATTTTAATTGTAGCTGGTAAGTCTTTCAGCTTTACCAGTTTGCTCACAAAGCAGCGGTAGAGGCTGGTGAGTTTTAGTATTCCTAACCCGCTGTGGCAAGAATACAAAAGATTTTAGGTTTTCCTTTTCCTCGCATGTTTAACTTTCCAGTCTCCCAGACATTCGAGACTGCATGTTTAATGTCTTCTCAAAGTCCTCAACTCTTTTCCTTCACCCTCCAAGTAAATTTTATCTTAGCGGTGTGAGTTAATACAACAGAGTGCAGTTTCCTTTCAGGTAATCCATTTCCTCAGGGATTTAGTGGTATCTGTAGACGCACAATTTTTTATTTGAATAATGAAGCTGTACTGAGCTGGGAACAAGTTGCCACCTGTTGGTGATGTAGGAATTCAATCTGATTTTACTATCACACTCACTATGCGTGGATCTGGATGAGAACATGACCTAAATGATAAATGTTAATGCAAATGTGAAAGTGCAATTATAAATTGAAGGCAATGCATCATCTTGACTCGCCTCAGCCCTCCTAATATGTGCAGTGCAATTTAGTTAATTTAGTTCATTTGCGCAGTCATAAAACATAGGTGGCATTTAAAAAAAAGCAATAAAATGTGATGATAAAAAGTTTAATTGCTGTATATACCCATCTGTCCTCTGCAGCTGCTGGCTATGCTGCTGAAGAAGAAGCGCTCACTGCTCAACAGCCACATCCTTCACCTCACCTTCTCCCTGGTGGGAACGGTGGACAGCGGCCACGAGACGTCCATCATCCCCAACTCCACCGCCTTCCAGGACCTGCTCTGCGACTTCGAGGTGAGGACAGTCCAGTCAAGCCAAGTCTCTTTTGTTTATAGAGCACATTAAAAAAAAAAAAAACATGAATTGACCCAAAGTACATACATGACTGAAAGAGTAATACACAAAAGCCAGGACTAAAATGGGAAACACATTGAAGAGAAAAAACAGCAAGTATTAAAAGTATTAAAACCAGAAAAAAACTGAATAAAACCAGCAAAAGTGTAAAACTCAATGAGATGACGTAAGAGATAAATTAAGAATGGACTTGACAAAAAAACATCGGGCAGCCTCAGACTGCACTAAAAGCACAACTCCAAGGCAAAGCTATTGTGCAGCAGTGTCCATCACTTGTATGTTTTTAAAGATTAAAGACCACTGCAGGTTTAATATACACATAAACATTTGAACTGGAAAACAGTTCTCGTCTTGCCAAACAAACAGACCCTGGCAAACATAAGGATGGACGAATATGCCTTCTTGAGGTGATACAATATTGAAGAGTTTCTCACCCGTAACACTATGCATTTTTGTAAGAATCATAATGCAAATGCTGGAGCAACACGTTCAGTTTTTCAGAAAGGCTTATTAACACCACATTTTGCAAAGCTGACAGTTTAATCAAGTGACCCAATCCTAGAATAAAGAGTCACACAAGTGCCAGTTGGTGTTGACCATAAAAAATTGAATTGGACTGATTTTGATATTGCATTTTAAATCTGATATCAGCCAGTACCACTAGTCTGATGATGCATTGGCCCATCCCCATCCAAAGAAATCACATTCAAGAGGATTATTATACTACAGTATTAATCTTTAATTAATTGATTAAAGAATTACCAAAAGCTGGTTATTCTTTGTGATGGCTGGTAGGTTTCTGTCTCTCTCTCTCTCTCTTCTGCCACTCACTTTGGCATCCTGATTTTGCCC
>OMLB01056456.1:51488-64381 GCA_900302555.1 Myripristis jacobus
TTTGTCCTTTTCCGTTTGGAAAACCTAACGAGCTGATAGAGCAGTTTAAGTTGCTGGAACAGTTTGGGATCTACGACCCCCCCGCTGTTTAGCCTCAGAGAAACCGGACCTCATGGAGCCAAGACGGCAACGCCTAGTGTTATGGTGACATATACGGTGTATGTTGCTCAGGTCTCAGTCTGTTTTTCCTGCCCCTCAGGTTTGGCTCCATGCCCCGTATGAGCTCCATCTGTCTCTCTTTGAGCATTTCATCGAGCTGCTCACAGAGTCCAGGCAAGTGTTGTGTTTTTCAGTGTTTATCCTGGAGAGAACTGTCCTGAAAAAAAGCAAAGGGCGATAAATAATATTAACTTAGGGGAGCAGTGATTTAGCACCAAACGCCTCGCAAAAGTTTATTGTTTCGCTGTTTGTCTTAATTTATTGTTTCCATTACTTGTTATAATTTGTTGTTTGTTTTAGTACAGTTTTCCTCTTTGTTGAGTTTCTGATGCCATTTGTGTCTCTCTCTGTTTCAGGGTTAGGTATTTTAGAGGCCTGTTTGTTTTCCTCCCTTTCTCTACCAGTGTTTTTATCACTTAGGCAGTTAAACTAAATGGCAAAACTCACTGTGCCGACCATTTTGCATCTTTCACAGCGAGGCCGCTAAGAATGCCAAGCTGTTGAGGGAGTTCCAGCTGATCCCCCGACTGCTGCTGACCCTGAGGGACACCTCGCTGTCGCAGCCCACGGTCGCCGCCATCAGCAACGTGCTCAGCCTGCTGCTGCAGGGCTTCCCCAACCCTTACGACCTGCTGCGGTAAACGCACATTCCTATATACAGATAGAGTAAACATTTGCTTACACTGGCATATACAAGCATACAGAAACACATACACGCAAAACGCAACCTAACCTGCAGCCACACACAGGGTTACATGCACACAAATGCACAAGAGCACACACAAAGCATAAGGTCTAAGCACTGTGTGGAATCTGCAGCCAGCTGTGTGACTTCGGCTGGTTTGTTTAAAAGTCAGTGCAAGAGAAACTCGACATGTGGCATCGATGGTCTCCTCGCCTGGTTGTGCTTGGAGTCCTGGTACATCTGTCGAAACACATGAACAACACGACGTCTTTATCCTGCTAACTGACTGCCAACAGACAGGAGCCCAGAATCCGGATCATAATGGGGTTTGATTCTGGCCTTAAGATGTGACACTTAAAGGTTACACCAGTGTAGAACAGCAGCGCTGTAAGATAGTCAGCCTGTCACTCTGGTGAGGCGGTTCATAAATCACAGCCTGGAGACAAAGACCTACTTGTAGTGAGACAGACACCAGTTTAAGACCAAGGCACTTCATTTCATAAGCAGGACTTGAAGCATAATTCATCAATCTAGATGCCGTGGTGTAATCACTGCGGCTGATTTGAAGCTACAATAAACAGCTTTTCTTTTTCAGTTACAAATGTATTGTTAGCCCACACTCATGTTGAGGAGCTGCCATCTAGCCTGAGATTGAGGAAACAAATTCACAATCACCAGAAGCATTGAAGAAACAGATGAATGAAGCCAATCTGTATAAAAATAAAAAATAAAAAATCACACTATTGTCATCCGCTATCTCTCCTTGATAGCCAAACCCAGCTGAGCTCTGGCTCATAAAACACTCCCACAGCAAAAACGTCACTGAAAGGGCAGGTTCAGGAATACATGTCAGTCCTTGCTGTCAAGTCTTCCATGTAAAGATCAGTTTTCAAGCAGTGTCACTTATGCATGTATTAATTTTTTTCAAATGCATTTTTTTATACATGTACATCTTTACTCATTTATTCATGATGGCCATTAAAACATTATTACTAATTACTATTTTTGGTTCAACAGAAACAACAAACACTTACCAGAGACACAGATCTTTAATGTTTTGTCTTGACCTCGCAGGTTCGGCCAGTTCATCTCCTCCACTCTGCCCACATTTGCGGTGTGTGAGAAGTTTGTAGTCATGGAAATCAACAACGAGGAGAAGATTGATGGAGGTAACAACTAATTGGAATTTTTTTTATGTAGTTAATCTTTTTCTGTGGCTGCTTAATGTAGTACGCAACAAGCAACAGGTCATCATCTTGTGATTCTTTCCATCTAAAATTCGTATTTGGCAGATAAAACGGTGAAAGTTTATGTCAAATGTTGAGATGTACCAGCCCGTTGTGGCCTATGGAAAGAAAAATTTGTTTAATGCCCTGAATGTAGTTATAGTATTGCAAATTGTGCACCGTCATGCACCGTCTTCTCTTGTGGCCTCCAGGTAATGACGATGATTTTGGAGGCCTCCTCTCAGCCAACCTCATTCTGCTGAGGAACCGACTGCTCGACATCCTGCTCAAACTGCTCTTCACCACCAAAGAGAAGTGCACTGTCAATGCCCAGTAAGACAGCGTCCTCTTTCCACATCAGCTTACCCAAAAAACATTGTATTCCAAAACATAAATCCATCTTTATTATTGTGCAGAATGTGAATATTCACAACAGGGAGTCTTGGGGGACTTTATACTGGAAAGTCTAGTTGGCTGGTTAAAAGGTTTAAGCATGTACTAATGCAATTGTAATACCAGTTACAGCTAAAATTACTAAATAAAACAGATTTCAGTTGTAATTTATAGAACCTGGCAATATGTTGATTTGTGAATTTTGGCTGTGAGATGATCTCATGGTTCATAATCTGACCTGACTACTGGCTTGAAGGATTCACTTACTCAAAAAGTGACCATGAGAACATAAAATAATGCTGAAAATTGGAAACAGATTGCTTTTTTCAGGAAGACTCTGGTGGTGGTATCTGTTTATAATTCATGTCAGCGGTTCAGACAGTAGCCTCACCCCGCGGCTGCCTCTCTGTGCCGTCCTGCAGGGCGTGTGAGGAGCTGGTGCGGACGCTGGGCTTCGACTGGCTGCTGATGTTCATGGAGGAGCATCTGCACTCCAGCACGGTGACGGCAGCCCTCTGGATCCTGGTGGTGCTGCTGTCCAACCAGTCCATACTCAACCGCTTCAAAGAGGGCCTGTGTGGGGGAGGCTGGCTGGACCACACCGACTCGGTGCTCACTAATAAGATAGGCACAGTGCTGGGTAAGGCGTGGCTGCATCACATCACCCAACATTACTTTGAAAGAAAATATGATAATCAGAAAAGTTATCTGATGTAGGAATCACAATAATCTGCATTTAGATTTAGTTAGTTACCTTGCAAGATTACCACAGTGTTGGGACGTACTTGAAATATATTCATGCTCATATCTTAAACGTTTAACATCCCCTCCCATGAGAGTCTGAAGCATAATGATGTGCAGTGTGTGTGTGCTGTAATATGGCTCAGCAGACACCCCTCCTCTCTCTGGCAACGTTTTGCGTCGGAGTTGGCCCTCGTTCAGTAAACAGAAAGCTGCCCAGTTTGTGCGCCGCACAGCCATGGGTTCGTCTTCTAATTTTTTGCTTCCCACGGCAGATCTCCATGCTTTTGTCGGCTAGTCTGTCCGTCCAAACGTGTTCAGTCCCCACCTCAGCTCAGTGGTTCTCAACCTTTGCAGGATATCCATCTGAAAACAAAGAGATCAGTAATATTACCTGATACTGTATTTACATTTCCAAAATTGCAGAATTGTAAACTCTTCCCAACAAAAGATGACTTTTAATTTCTCGTTTCAGGCTCATTAATTTGATTAATTATTGAAAGAAGGCTGGAGGCTGCAATTACTCACTGTTTGACAGGAAAAGGGCATTGATGACAAAGATTAATAACAAGATAGTACATTTGCATATTAGAAATAGATTTTTTTTTTTTTACCCGGAATTCATAAACACTCTTTCAGTCCCACCAATATCACCTCACTGACCTTCAGGTTGAGAACCATTGCCCTTGCTTATGAAAACCACCCTGAGTAGTGATATGGCCTAATAGAGCTGCCACTGTCAAAATGCTGCGTAGCCTCCCTCTGGCTGTTCTCCTCCCAAAGTATAGCCCTTGGTTTTATTCAGAGATGTAGTCTGACTGCTAGTTGAGCCAAATCCTTATCTTTTAGTCATTATGTTATCAGTTCGGCAATGCCCAGGTTCCCATTTCGGAATCCCAGTTTGATTAGCTGAGTTAGAAGTTTACAAGACTCCCCTTGCTACACTTGCCCTGTTAATTTAACCAGGTACAAGCAGGGTGGGAAATCACAACGCTGACCTGATCAGCAGTTTTCAGGTGCATGACCTGGATTCCAAGGAAATTATTACCAGCACCCACAAATTACGTGAACGTAGAAAACTCTTTAATGTATCGGCAATGTGACAAATGCATTTCAGCATTAATAAAACTTTGCTGTAATCCGTTGAATACTGAATACTTTACTACATTCACATAATTAGTAAGTGCTGCTAATAACTTGCTTTTCAAATTGCCAACATCCACCAGCCAAATGCTTGAATTTGTTGGCTGGAGTTGGCAAAGGGTTTCTGAACCACCAGCCAGTTTGGCCGGTAACCACTCGTCTTTTGAAGCTCTTACTCTGTTCTGCTCATCTTCATTAGCTGGTGTCAAAAGGAGGGTGGTGAATTCTGGAAACCACCTGGGTAAAGAAGATATAAGCATTTATTTCCTACCCTGTGTAGCCAGCATAGCCAGTAGTTTCCTGAGTCAGAGAGTGATGGTAGTTCCATCTCCCTGTGTTCATATGAAGAAATCAAAAGTCTAGGAATATCTGGCATTACCCCTGCCCTTCCAACATCTCCAGCATTAACTACCCAAAGGTAAAAAGGTAGTACACACACTGATCTTCAGAGCAAGATATCTCAATTTCACCAATTTATTTCAGCCATGTCAACAAGCATGTTAATGTGTCAGTCTGGTTTCTCCGATGATGGCTAAATTGGTGAAATTGAGATTAGTCTATCTTGTCCTGAAGATCTGTGTGTGTGCTACCTTTTTACCTTTGGGCTGTCAGTGCTGGAACGTACGATTTTGGTTTAGCACCACAAATACCTACTGCGAAGGCGCATCCTCTCAAAAATCTTACCTACTTCCAACGGCTCCTCAGGCTTCAACGTGGGCCGCAGTGCCGGCGGACGCTCCACGGTCCGGGAGATCAACCGGGACGCTTGCCACTTTCCGGGTTTCCCTGTGCTGCAGACGCTGCTGCCCAAACACACCAACGTCCCAGAGCTCTACTTCCTGCTCATGGCCCTGTTTCTGCAGCAGCCCGTCACCGAGCTGCCAGACAGCCTGCAGGTACATGTTAGTACACCCAACCTTTTTTCTCCTTCTCCTTTTATTAATCACTCTGCTCGCTTTTCTTAAGTACTGAAGCACAGCTGCAGCTGCTGTAAGTCTGTACAGTGGTAGCCATCGCAGAAGACACTCTGATTTATTCTGTACTTGTGACGCATTATTACTGCAGAAAAAAATATTTCTTGAATGTTCACTGAACAAAATATGGCCCAGGTTTAAAAATACCCATTAACTTTGAGTGAGATTTAAGCTGTTAAAAAAGCCGCTCAGGTGATACTAAAAGTTATCAGGCCTACAGTTTAATGGCCATCAGAGAGTCCTGTAATGAGGAAAATTCACATTTACAGCACCGGCTTCTAGGTTCATTCTTCTCTACCATTTCTAAGTCCAACAGTAGAATAAAGATCCAGTCCCTAGATACCTGACATCACAAATAACCACTGGTGCCAGGAAGGTGCTAGCCAAGTGCTTGAAAAAGAAAGAAAAGGTGCAGAGGAGCAATTTGTTGACAAGCCATCTTTTGCCTTTTGTTGCTTTGTTTTGTCTCTTTTTAATTTATTTTAGATATATGTTTTTTGTGCATCTTTAACTATTCACATTCGCTGATTTACAGATTTGAAAGTAACGTGTATTGTGTTTATGACTGTTATATTACCCCAGTGTGTGTTTGTGTCCTCCCAGTTTGACTTGGACTCGATCTGGACATTCATCTTCGGCATGCCGGCCTCCAGCGGGACAGTGGTGGGCTCCATCCACAGCGTGTGCACCGAGGCCGCGTTCCTCCTGCTGGCCATGCTGCGCAGCATGCACAACCTGGTGAGGACAGACTGCACTCTGAAAACTGTGGCTTTCTCAGGAGTTACTTCTGTGATCCAGAGGGAGCCCATAAACACCTTATGCTCGCCTTCTAGAGGAAATTTCCCTCATGAGATTCTTCCATATGTTAGATCTTCGCCAGTGATCCTCAACTCTTTTAAAGACTGACTTTTAAAGGCTTGACTTAGCACACTGTTTTTCCTATGTTTTCCCAACCAGTCTGAGATCTGAACCTGCAATCTTCTAGTCATGCAGCCATTTCTTTAACTTTAAACACCACTGTCCCTATGTATTATGGGTTTCATTATATCTGATTTGGGAAGGATGGAAAATTTCCAATATTTCAAAACCACTGATGATCCCTGCCTCAAAAACATAAAGTACTCCAACGATTTCACTTTGGAATGGAAATGCTGTTTTACTTTGAGTGGTAGCTCTCAGGTTGATGGGTTTTCTTTTTTTGTCCCATCCCAGCCGTGGCAGTCAGAGGAGGAGGGTTCATGGCTCAGGGAGTACCCAGTCACCCTGATGCAGTTCTTCAGGTACCTTTACCACAACGTGCCCGACCTGGCGCCCATGTGGCACAGCCCTGAGTTCCTGTGTGCCCTGGCAGCCACCGTCTTCCCCTTCAACATCCGGCCTTACTCTGAGATGGTGAGTCTTCTGTATTTTTTCCTTAAATTAAGTTGAAGCGAACACACTAGCTTACAAGTCAAAGGGACAGCAATTAATCTATGACCTTTTTGAATGCTTTTTGGTATAGGAATTGCAACAACATTGGTACAACTTCCTTCTGCACAAGTTTCTGGCAAGAAACCGCTTCCCAGGCGGCCTGTGTTCTGACATGAACAGTAAACTTAAGGGTGGGGATATATGCTGGAATCTCAGAAATCTCAGCACCTGGCCAGTTAATCATTGGTATTGATCAATAATTCTGTCAGCTCCCTGCAGATGTATTGTTATTTTGTGCTATGGGGCAGCAAAAACCTTACTTATTGCCCCTCTAGGATACCTTGCACTACTGAAACTGTATTCTTAACCACTACAATTTCAAGAAGAAACTGCAAGAGGCTGCAGTTTTTCCTCAATGGGAAATGTGTTGATGGCAGCTTCCTCGATAATGCTAATTGTTGCTGTGCAGCCTTTAAATCAAGCCTAGCCTTGAAATTAAGTTACATGTTAAAGAAACTTAAACTCAGGCTGCTCTGTGGGATCGAACAACAGAAGCACATCACTGTGAGACCCATCTGTCTGTTCACTTTTCTTCTTTGTTCTGTTGTCTTGATAACCTGATGTCATACTGTCATTATTCTTGGCTCTGTGCTGGAGTACAGTCCTGCTGTAATTGTAAAAAAAAATAACAACTGTTGAAAAAATTTACCAAATCTGTGTCTCCGTCCCCCCCAGGTCACAGATTTGGACGACGAGGCAGGTTCTCCCACCGAGGAGTTCAAAGCCTTCGCCGGGGACTCGGGTATGAACCGCAGCCAGTCTGAGTACTGCAACGTGGGCTCCAAGACGTTCCTGACCAACCACCCCGCCAAGAAGTACGTCTTTGACTTCATGAGAGTCCTGATCATGGACAACCTGTGCATGACACCGGCCAGCAAGCAGACGCCCATCATCGACCTGCTACTGGAGGTGAGAACACCCTAACCCGTTTTCTGACAGGGTTATCTACAGGGAAGGCAAACTGGCCACAATCACAATCACGTGTCATTTAGTGTAGATGAAAATATCTCTGTCCACATGAGAAGAAGAGAAGCGATTGCAGCGGGTTATTGACATCGCTGTGTTACAAATGCAAGTACAAATATAGTTTAAAATGGCCTATTAATGTCCAATACTGTGCAGAAAATGAATCTGGGTGACAGAAACAAGGGTAAATCCTGTATCATGTATGGACAGATGATGAGGCAGAGCTTGAACTGAATGTTACAAATAATACAATACAAATAAATACAAGTTTGTTTGATGTCGATGTCTCTGCTGTGAGCAAAGAAAAAAGTATTGGTGGTGACATTAGTATCAAACTATACCATTTTCTTTGTTCACCCAGCACAAAGAAAACAGCACTTATAAACACATTTTTGTGCAGACAGGAAGCTAACCCTAACCCTAACCCTAAGCCACAACAGAAGGAAAAGGTTGTATTTTCAAAGAACGTGTTGCCTTGTGAAAGTGGTTCTAAGCACTTTAAGATGAAAACGAATAGTTTTTAAATCTGTCACTCTGTAACAACTGAACTGTGTTTGTTTTCTGGTTTGCACCCACTAGGCCTCTCCGGAGCGCTCCACCAGAACGCAGCAGAAGGAGTTTCAGTCCTACATCCTGGACGGTGTCATGGAGCATCTGCTGGCTGCTGATGTCCTTCTAGGTCAGGCCACTTTCCTCAGCACCTCCCACACCAGCAGCTTGCTAAGCAAACCTGCTTTTTAGGTCACACGCCACAGTGGCTGCACATGCCAAAATTCACCTGCTAGTTTTACTGGTTTCCCTGTCAGCTAGATTTTTAAAACGGACATGAGCATCCAAGTAGTTTGCCCGCCAAGATTATGAAAGTTTTATCTCATCTAAATGGTCAAATTCAACAGCTGCAGCCACAGTTAAGCAGCATCTGACCAAATGCAAGAGTACGCGAGGGTCTGCTAGGAGCCACATGATGTGAATTTGATCCCTACTCAAGAGTCCACGCCCACTACGCTACTCCTGGCTGCAAGAGCACCAGCTGCGATCTACTGCACACGTGTGGAACAACCAGACTCCAGAAAGTAGTATAAACACCACTGCTACACGCCTGTGGTGTCCACCCGGGAATATAAATGAGCCTCTACGACGGGTCAACATGCGCTGGAAAGCCAGGTTGATGATCAGGCATAAAACGCCCCAGATGAGCCGCTGCAGAACTGCTTAGACAGATTTCTTATTTGGCTCAGTGAGTCTTTAAGGGTTGCACCCATGAGTCAGCAAAACAGCGTCTACAGCCCAGGAGATTGCAAAACAACTGCTGCATTTTAATTGGCTGCATGGGCCCTATTTAATATATTGGATTTTTAAAGTATGGTAACAGCAACAATAATAATAATAATGATGATAAGAATCCATCAAAAACCTAGTTTATAAAGTGTTTTGACAGACATAGCAAAAGCAAAATAATCAGAAAGCAAAATAACATCAGAAAGCTGTACAGAAAGGCCAAACAAGAGTAATGAAAAATGAAGGTTAAAACAGGAAAACAAAAGATGACAAACACAGCAGAGAAGAAGACAGAAGGAGCCTCCAAATAATTTCCCACAGATGACAGAAACGTACATGTTGGTAAAAGTGACCTTTGGCATTTAAAAAAATTGGAGGTTTATTTTGGTTGTGCTCCTTGATCTTGAAACAGCTCCAAATAAATTGAAGTAAATACCCTGTTCAGTTTCAGTTTAACCTGTCCATTTCAGGTTGTGTTCTCCCCATCACACTGTACCTAAAGCAATAGAAGCTTCAAACATGGTACAATTGGCTGTCTGACTTTTAGCTTTAGAGTGACGGCTGTTGATAATGACGTAGGATCCTGTTCATACGGGAAAGGATTGTTCAGTCAAGCGTCAGTCTGATATCTGTCAAACTACAGCCGTTATGGAGGTCCCATTTTTTATTTAGCAAACTAATGTTACCCTTTAGCTCTGCTCTGTTTTTTTCTGCCATTGAACAGAATAAAAAAATAGTCTCTTGATGAGTCGGGTCAGAGTCACTCAAGTTTGTTCACTCGTGGTTTTACTGCAACGTTCAACAAAGACTTGTCTGAAGCATTAGAAATGGGAGAATGCATAACCAGAGACTTCACCAGTGGCAGCTAATGGATCTCACAAAATTTCTTGTTCCTCTGTTCCATCCAGGTGAAGATGCATCTCTGCCCATCAGTAGTGGAGGCAGCTACCAAACCCTGGTCAACAACGTCTTCTACTTCACGCAGCGTGTGGTGGACAAGCTGTGGCAGGGCATGTTCAACAAGGAGTCCAAGCTGGTGGTGGACTTCATCGTGCAGCTCATAGGACAGGTATGTTCAGGGGAACACTGGGCAGAAGACCATCACTTTCCACTGGTTCTCTCTAGTGTAGAACAGACAGTCAGCTCAAACAGTTAACAGTATTTCCATATATTAAAAAACAACAACAACAACAACAAATGAATCCTATTTGATTTATGAAAATCATCAAGGACAGCTGAAGATGTCGGCACTGTACGGCACAACTGTGCTGGTGAGTTGTAATGTCTGTGCTCTACCTGTGACAGTTTCATTTGACCCATTGAAAAAGCTACTGTTCTGTCAATGAAATACGGCAGCATTATCTAGTTAGTTTGCCCAGATTGCTGGAAAACGTAAATGCAGCTTAACATTAAAAAGTGTATGTTAAGCCATTAACCGCACAGATGGTTTTTTATTGATTTATGGTCATGTGATGCTGAAAATTGAATGTAAATGCATTACGAGGATCATAAATATCTTAAGTAATGCTGTGCAACATTTACAGCACATGCTGCCATGGTATGATGTCAGTAACGGTATCAGGGAAAGCTCAGGGGTGGAGTTTCAAACAGCCAGTTCCACTGTATTTTCTCTCAGAGGAAGCATTTCTCTCAGCAAACTCTCTCAGCGTTTCTCACTTTGCTAAAATTCTGGGATGCAGCCTTGCTGTAATTGCACAGGCTTTTAAAAGTCCCGACTTGCAAGCAGAGCAGACCAAAACTATATGTAGAACAGAATTAGATCTCCAGAGGATTGTTGGTTACGTGCCAAAATGGAGTAATAGTAGACAAACTTATCAGCCACAGCAAAAAGCAGCAGCATTTAGCCGGTGACTGGAGGCGGGTACCCACCCTGCTCGCAGAGCCTCGCCTGTGAGACCAAACGCTTGTCTCCCGAGCAGCACGAGCCAGACAGGAGGCGTCTGTCTGCGCTTGATAGAGAAATGAAACGGCCCTTTTACGAGTCTTTTTACTGCTAATGCAACCGCTGAACAAGCTCAGGATTAAATTAGCTAAGCAGCAGCCATCTAACTGCCAGGCTCACTTACTCGTCTTAGCCAATAGAGGCACAAATATTAGATATGGCTGTAATTCCATTAGGGCCTGACTGACTGACAGGTGTGTGTGGGTTGGTGTGCATGTGGTCTCGCATGCATGTGTAATTGAGGTATTCGGCGTTTCTATCTATACTAAACAGATAACTGGTGAGAAAAAAATGCTCTCTTTAATTGTAAGAAGTTTAAAAAAATTGTTTTGCAACTAAGAAGATTTTATGTCACATGATACAAATTTGGACCCTTTGTAAAACATCAAAGATATAGACAAAAAAATAATTCTCTGCAATGCAGTTTCTAGATAAATTTGTAGGGAGGATCTTCTATAACAACTACCACTTTACAGTAATAATATTAGCTAGCACAAGTACATGTAAATCTCTGCTTCTACGTGTGTTGTGGATGTTGAATCATGCTTTCACGCAATGCCTGAAGATATAAACTACTGTGCAAATGAGAGGATTAGGAGATTATCTGCTGAAATTAATTTTTCATACCATAATGTGCGATTGTTCTGTGGCGATATCTTGATGTGATCAGTGCCTTAGTGGTTTCAGGAGATCGCTGGTCATCCTTTGTACTGCTTAAACAACAGGAATTGGCTTATATCTGTTTTTCATATTTATTTTATTGAAGTGTTGAAGTCACTTAAGGAACTCAATCTGCGCATGTTTGCATGACACCCTGCCTACATCGTTTCCAGCTGTAGATGTGTACAACATTTACAAATCCCTCATATAATATTATGTAATGTTTTGCTGGGCTTTCCAGATCAAGTGCACCACATGAGATGAGTCTCAGTTTTTCATAATGACCTGACCAGTACAAACGGGCAGAAATTGGAGGGTTTTGTTGCAAAGAACATTTTTCAGATCATCATATAAATAGCAGAACATAAATTAAATTCATTTTAACCTCACATTATCCTACTGTGGTGTACCACTCAACTCTCTTGTTCTTCATTTCGTGATATAATTCCTGACCTTGACTACACATAATCTGGAGAAGCTGAGCCTCTGGGCATGTTGACAATTATTATTTTAGTCTCCTGCTGTCAACTCTGTGACTGCATTGAGGGCATTTCAGTCTTACAACAATTCTTCATTTTCACTCTCTGAAGTTTACCACTGTGCTATAGAGCTCCCCTTCCGTTCATTTATCCTGTACCTATCTTAAAAGGCTTTTCCACCATGAATACCCTGCAGCATTAGTAAAATATGAAGGAGAACCCCTGTGTCAAGCCATTCTGTCTAAGTTTGTAATTGCAACTGTATTTGGTCTTGAACTCCTTAAGCACCTCTCCGCTCAGGCACAGTGACCACACGACTGGGCTGAAAGACTTAACCCAGGTCAGCCTTGGTTGCTCAAACAAATCTTATTTCTAGCAGCATATTCCCACGGCTCTGTCTGTATCCAAACCACAGCAGTGCCACAATACGCCAGATCTTTCCTCCACGACTATGTCAACCTTGTTTTTGCTCTACCACTTTATCCTATGACAAATCCTTTCCCTCTAACCGTATTTATCTTTTCTGTCCCTTTCTCTTTCACCTCATCTATGTTTCATACCCCCTCTTTTCTTCCCAACTCCTACTCCAAAATTTCTTTCTACAACATCTCTCTGCTCTTGTACTGTCCTGTTCCCTGTCCATGTCTCCTTTCATCTCCTCCTTTGTGGCTCTCTCACTCCTCAAACTCTAAATCTTTCTCGTACTTAAACCACCCTCTTTCACATTTTTCTGCCCTATCAATCCGTCATCCATCC
>OMLB01056456.1:64430-75825 GCA_900302555.1 Myripristis jacobus
TGTTGTTTTTTTTCCTCACTCTTTCTCCGTCTAGTCTAAGAGGCGTTCCCAGGGTCTTTCCCTCGACACCATCTACCACTGTTTGAACCGGACGGTGCTCTACCAGCTCTGTCGGCCCCACAAGACGGTGGCACAGCAGGTGGCCCTGCTGGACGCCCTGCGGGTCCTGACTGTCAACCGCAACCTGGTGCTCGGGCCGGGCAACCACGACCAGGACTTTGTGGCTTGCCTGGCTCACTGCTTCATCTGCCTGCACAGCGGAAGGTAAGGTGACATAAATCCAGGCCTCAACCTGGGTGACTGACACTTTCTCAAACTTGTATGTGAGAAATATATTTTTTGTCCATTCCATGAATCATCTTCCAGTCTCAAACCAATCATGTTGGGACCCTCAGAGAGGTTCAAGGGCAGTGTTGTGACAGGGGAGTTGTGAGGAATACTGTGTTGCCCATCATTACTTGAGACGCTTTTCATCGAAAGGTGAGGGATTTTGAAGCAAACCACGCACCGCTGTCTGCTCAGTAAATTGTAAAAATAGTTAAAATTCAACCTAGTTTTCAAAGCATAATCAAGATACAAGGTTGTAAACACAGCTTCTTGAAAAAAAAAAACATGTTCTAATACTGTGCATAATCCTTAGCCTACAAAGTGTCAGTTAAAACCTCAGAATTAGCATTTTGAACTTCTTGCCCACTCAGAGCATTTGAAGCTTTGAGCACTTAAGCAGAAAACTTACTTGTGGTAAGTTTTACAGCAATATTCAGATGAATGACATATTGAAACTGCGAGATGTAACAGGAGAACTACAAGATGGATGGATGAATGGATAGATAGAGAGAGACAGAGAGACAGATATAGAGATAGATGGATCAATGTACTTTGTTGTTCCCAAATTGGGAGCTCAGCATGATATTTCAAGATGTTGTTCTTGTCTGTTATGTTGATCAGAAAGCTGTCCAACTGTTATGCTCAGCTTATGTGGACACACATGATTCACAGCCCTGACTCATTATATGGCATCTGTGCATGTACATTCATTTGTGGTGGAGAAGATGAATGGTGTGAATGGTGCCTCTTCCAAACCCAGTTTAGAAGATGGCAGAAACGATAACGTCCCTCAAATCAGAACCATCTCTAAGGCACTGGACTTGATTGATAGCAGTTAGTCACTCCTACTACCAAACACACCACCGTCAACAAGTCTGTCGTGTGAATTCGATGGTTTTGGCATTAAGATATACCGTCTCTCAGATTGGAGTTTTAGTGAGACAACATCTCTCCAGGGAAGATGCTCTGGAGGGAAAAATCATCTCATCGGATGAGTCGGTCTCAGTGGACAGAGCCCAAGATTTCTGACTCAGTAACATTAGATTGAAGCCCTGTGAAAAACAAGAGTTAAGATAGGAGGTAGCTAATAATATGCAGCCTACTCTCTTGCTAATAAATAAAAAATAATGCAGTGCAGCCAAACTGAGTTATCTAGGTTAACAGGTAATTTGGTCTAACGAAACCGGTGAGATTATTTCTGCTTTGCCTCTGAGGAATGTTTGCAAAACTAAAACTGCAGTCACACTTTTAATTTTACACAGCACAGGCTTCTGATGCGTCCGATTACAATCTTCTGTTATGTCTTCTGGCCACAGTGGCTGATGGTTTCCAAAACAGCAGCAGGTGGTGAAAATTGATACTTTCCTACCCTGCTGGGAACACAATGAGCTTTGAAACAACACACTGTCGGACTCTGGAAAACAGACTCATTTGCTGCCTAAAAGCAGCAGTAATGTGGCTGCACCATCTCGTTCTCCCTGCAAACTGCCATTCCCGGGTCTCTGTGTGGCAGCTTGGTCCTGAGCCAGCGTGTTTCTCTCTGCAGTAGCGTGGAGGGCTTCGGGCTGGAGGCGGAGGCCCGGATGACAACCTGGCATGTCATGATGCCCGCAGAGAATGATGCCGACTCCACACACAGTCATGACGTCAGTGAAGGTAACACACTCTCTTTGTATGTGTGTGGGTGTGTATGTATAGTGCTTTACATCTGTATCAGCTCTACACATGCTGTTTAGAGGATTTTCCCCCCATTCTTCCGTTAAGACTGGAAGTTGCATGGGGAATATTTTAATTAATTTGTGACTTTTGAAAAATCCCTCTTGGTATTAGAGATTATTGGGTAAAAGAGGGCCCAAAAAAATCCCAATTCTTTCCATTTTGCATCCAAGCGCTATTGACACAAAATGAGGAAAAACTCATGGGGCTTGAATACTTTGAAAGCGTCAAACTGGAAACCAGACTGGAATCCACACCAAAAAGAAACAATATTAGCAAAACCAGGAAAGTGCAACAGTTTTCAGTCATGACGGCGCACAGATTTACTTATAAGCCATGGAAAAGTCACATCCGGGCTATGGTGGGAACCCTGGTTAAGACCCGGAGCTGCTCCTTCCACAGGGCGTCAGCTGCTGCTGAAGGCGGTGAACCGAGTCTGGACGGAGCTGATCCACAGCAAGCGGCAGATGCTGGAGGACATCTTCAAGGTGTCTCTGCCCGCCAACGACAGAGGCCATGTGGACATCGCCACCGCCCGGCCCGCCCTGGAGGAAGCAGCCCTGAAAAGCTGGCAGAACCACTTGGGTGAGGGACGCACACACACACACACACACACATACTTACCCTGTTACAGCGATACTGCACTGCATTGCAGCCTCACTGCACATCAGCTGAAGTGCTTCAGCCCTTTGGCTTCATCCTTGATAAGAGACGGTCTGACCGAGACTTCTGACCTCCCTGTGAAGAGAAAAAAACAAATTCCTTTCAACAACTTTTTTTTTCACATTTTTATTAGTAGCAGTAGTAACATTAGTAGTTGTAGCAAAGCAGGGAATGACCAGCTGTCTATTTGGCTGAATTACATCAGAAGTTTGTTTTGAAATATACTAATTTGGTTCTTGTATGACCTTCAGTAAATAATCATCTACAGTACCAGCGCAGCATAGATTGTAGTAGAAGTGCTATACAGTGGCCACCGCTGTTTGTACATTTATTTTTACATGCACAAACAACCAGTTCGCTTTCATAAGTGCTTTTGGGCCTGATCACAGTCCCAGAAATACATGCAATCATGTTCAGTGACAGCTGAACAGTTAAAAATGACTAATGGCTCTTTTGTTGGAACAAAGGAGCTGGCTGTTTATGTCTCATAATCAGTGACATAACCAGCTCTCAACTATTTTGGGGGCTCATCTTGTTGTTCTGGTCGTTTTGTACAGCAGGTCCTTCAGTCCGGGAGTCAAGCCAACAGTACAGATTTGATATCGCTGATCCGCCCCTCTTTCCTGCTTCACCCCCCTCTGCCTTCCCCTTCCCACCCTACCACCTGTGAAATCTCTCCTTTATTTTTCACATCTTCTCTCTCTTTCGCTTTCTCTCTCTCTCTCTGTCTCTGCCTCCCTCTCTCCCTCCCTCTATCAGTGCTATATTTCTGCTGATGCAAGCAGAATGGTAAATTACCACCAGCCACCTGCCAAAGATGTAAGTTAGTCCCCTCCATGAGCCACTTTGGCAGGTAACCAAATATTGTTACAAGGTTCCTCTCCATTCCTGAAATTGGGTTATGTAATCAAAGTGGCTTGTGAAAGTAGCTTAGCGTAGAGCAGCACTAGAGAGGATAAAAATAACAAGAATTGCAATAGTGACTGCTGCAGTTTCCAGATTGCAAGAGGTTGCATTTTTTTTTTCTAAGAAGAAAAATGCATTTCAGATTGCTTCCAAAATGAAATATTTCATTTTATTCAACTAAATTCCCAGCATTCACCTGTCACTTTTCTCCCTATAAATGATATTTCTTCCAAATACCAAGTCACAGTCAGTAGACACTCCCTGGAAGGGGGGGCTATTCAAATGGGTCATCCTTGTTAAAAAAAAAAATGGATGAAATGATAGGGATTTACTCAAGACTAATATCCAATACTCACCCCCTTAGTAAAATGTTAGAAATTAAAGCAAACTGTCTTTTCTCTGTTTCATCTCTATTTTCTCTATTGGTTTTCTTGATTTTCTCTTCTCAAGTGGTGGGAAAAAGAATGATTTCATGTCCACAGTTCAGTCCAGTGAGCCCAAACTAACGGTCCAAGCTACACTGTTGAGTGAAAAGAATGGATCATATTGGTACTCTGTATCGGTGTATTGGTTAATATTTAATACTAAGATTTGTACTTGGCAACAGTACGGCGTTCAAAAAGTGGTGCAGTGCATCCCTGCTAAAAATCGCTGTCTCCTTCCTTCTCTCCTCCTCTTTGGGTCAGTCCATGAGAAGAAGTGTATCAGTCGTGGTGAAGCAGTGGCCCCGGCCACCCAGTCCAAACTGTCCCGGGTCAGCAGTGGCTTTGGCCTCTCCAAGCTGACAGGCGTCCGCCGCAACAAGAAAGAGAACAGCCTCAACAAGAACAACTTGTCTGCACAGGTACACACACTAAACACACACACACACAGCATGATTTTAGCGAGTTTGCACCTTTAGTATGTTTAACATGTGCCGACTGTGTCCCGTGAATCAAACCTAATTAAACCTAAGGCATGGTGTTATTCAGCTTTGTGTAATTTTAGCCTCGTCTAACCAACAGGAGACTTTCCAGTGGATGTTCACGCACATCGCCGTCGTACGAGACCTGGTGGCCATGCAGTACAAAGAATATCAAGAGGTACAACACCGCTTTAATGTCTGATGGATGGAACTGACCTTGGAAAATTAGAAAATTAGAGATTTTCAGCACATCCATTGCATGTCACATTCAAACAGTCACAGGTTCCTTGTGTAAGTGTTAAAAATTAAATTACGCAGGAAAGACACACTTTGTACCCCAATCAGAGTCGCTTCAATTTGCCAAGTACAATGGCTGCCTGAGCAGTTCAGCCTGGCTGATTGGTGCTGACTCATTACAGAACAGTTACACAACACAGGAGTGACAGACAAGACGCAGAACAACACCTGATACGACCTCTCATATAATACAGACAAGGCTTTAAGTGTTTACCCTCATGTGTGAAAAACACTTGTGGGGGAGGGGTGGAGTGGGATTATTATATCTAGGTTGGATTAATGTCAGATCTGAACTGCTATTCTATGCAGCAGCAAAGTGATTTATTAAAATTCTGTGCACAAACAATGGCCTAACTGGTCCGGCTGAACATGCACTCTGTGTAACAGGATACCACTTCCCTGCTTAGTCCAAAGATGAACTTTCAGAAGCTGTAGACGCTGCACGATTGTCTTAAGCATCACAAAGAATATGACCTGATTCAAACTCAGTCCATTATAAAGTGTACGTTATTGGTTATTCACCCAAACATTGTGCTTATCCTATTGCAGAACTGCTTCCACAATTGCAGCTGGCTTTCCCTAGTTACATGAGAAAAGGACAGGATTCTGCAACAGGATAATCAAAGTGTTTGGATCCATAGCTGCTTACTTCCACTTTTGGTTTCAGTTGAAATGTTGAATTGTAACTGGACCAAATGGGACTGGTTTAAAGATCCACATGTTACAGCTAAACTGGCAACAAGGCACATTGTTGGTGTTGTTGTATTGGAAGCATAAATTAAATGAGACAGTTAAATAGACCAAGAATAGCCTGAGTGTGTGTGCCTCCTAACATGGAGTTTTTACTGTATGATGGTAAGAAAAACAAAAACGGGGCGCCCCGGTGGCTCACCGGTAAAAGCGCGCGCACCATGTACCAGGGCTTAGTCCCGATCGCAGTGACCGGGGTTCGAATCCGACCTCAGGTCCTTTGCTGCACGTCATTGCCTCGCTCTCCCTGCCTTTCCTGTCTATCTCCACTGTGGCTGTCAAGTAAAGCGGAGATGCCAAAAAAATAATCTTTAAAAAACGTAAACAAAAACAAACCACAAGCATGCATACACAAAGCTAAATAATTCTTAAGGTGTACCAGGGTTTTCATAGTGACAGATTGCAGCATTCATTAAAATAAAAAAAAAAAACATCCCACTCTTCCACCTGTGCCTCCATCCTCCCAGCGGCAGCAGAACGCCCTGAAGTACGTGACGGAGGAGTGGGCGTCCATCGAGTACGAGCTGCTGCGCGAGCGCGGCCTGTGGGGCCCGCCGATCGGCTCCCACCTGGACAAGTTTGTGCTGGAGATGACGGAGGGGCCCTGCCGCATGAGGAAGAAGATGGTCCGCAACGACATGTTCTACATCCACTACCCCTACGTCCCTGAGGTGGAGGCCAACACCAACTCAGCGCAGGTACGCCGCTTTGAATCTGGGTTACTGTTTCAGTGGAAAGACTCTGCGCTGAGCATTGAGCCGCCTGGAAGTGACTCATATGTTCCCAACAGGAACTACACCAGTTGGCAGGGCAGAAGTCCCCTTTCAGGCATTTATACCTCATCTGCCCTGCACTAGCGCTGTTGGAAGTTATTTCTTTAATGACATACAGCCTAAGGCAATCTGTCTCTCATTTTTCTCCCTCACCATCACTCTCGCTGTCTCTCTGCCTTATAAATCTTCTTCAAACTATCCCATAACCCCAGTGGAAGGGCAGCTCACATTTATTTGATGTATATTTTAGACATTCAGCTGATGCCATTGCCCTGAGGGACTTACAGTGAGAATAACTGTAAGATTGCAAGCTGGTGATCAAGTTATTCTGCAAATATTTATTTATTCCTGTGACCCTTGAATGATCATATTTGATGGAGAAGTTCCCGGCAAAGAAATGAGACCTGAGCAGAGGCTGAAGGGATTTTTGCATCAAGACAAGAGCACACAGAGCAAGTAGAGGAGGAATAACTGGGAGAAGGGATATGTAAGTGCAGGTATTTTGAATATAACTGCCTTGAAATGTGTCTGCCCACATTCGGAAGCCCCTAAAAAGAAAGCAGTTCATGCACAATGAGCGGGTAGTATCATCAGTGTGTGACTACCCGCCCACAATATTATGTCCTGAGCTCCAGCGGGGTTATCAGCCCGTAGGTTTAGAGCCTCTGAAATAGAGCTCATCAGCGATCACAGCCATGTCATGGGGGGCAGTGACACCAGAAGCCCGGGCGAGCTTTTCCTGGCACCGCTGACACACATTTAGCTTTGTTTTCTCTATAAATAATCCCTCTTGTCTGTCGGCCAAAGGGACCCTTTCTCCACTCCACTGGGATTTGGTCGTCCGTCAGTGTGGCTGTCAGGAGAGGTTGCCCGTTGTCATGTCCATTTGGTCACAAACAGAATTGTTCTTTATGGCAATGTAGGGCCCCCGAAAACTGCATTTTTCACGTTTTTTAACATTTTCAATATTAAGAGGATGTTCTTACATTGAGAAAAAGTGCAACAGCAAAATTGGCTTTCAGTTAAGGTTCATTAACCCTTCATGAAGAAGTTCCAAGGGTTATGGGTCATGGTTGCGGTGTAATTAAGTCCTCTGAATCATTTTCCAGTCGTTAACCAACCTTTGATCTAACCCAGCGATATGTCACATATTTAAACATGTTAGGAGAATAGTTGCAGGTTGTTGAACAGAGTCAGACACTCAAACCTTGCAGGTGAATAAAAACCGCCACTCCTGCTCTCTTGGCTGATTTGCAGTTCAGCTGGGGCAGTCGAGGGTTAATGCCTTGCTCAAGGCTCAAGAGTTTCTGAGGGAGCCACCTCTCCAAGAATTCATGCTTGACTTTCCATTCACAAACGAGAGCAAATTATTGAAATTATGCTCCTCACAATGACTTGTATTGCTGGTCTTGTGTTGGTGTAGTCACTGTGAAGGAATGAAAAAAAAAATACCCTTTTTTAAAAACCTAACGCTAATATAGAATAAGTCTTTCTATTCATACAAGCTCCCTCAGTTCAGCATGTCGGACTGATGGGGAGCTAATCTGAAGTGAATGAGGCTTTTGTTAAGGGAAATGTGCTAATGCTACATGAATCGGCCATTTAATCTATCATAAGAAGCTAGCACATACAGAAGCCTATAGAGAAGAATATAAGCTAATTCCAGACAAACTACAGTCCAAACCACTTTCCCCCTTTATCTTAGTTATTCTAAAGAGCTTTAGTCTGTACATGTTGTGTTTTACTGTTCTTTCCCCCCTCACATACATGACACAGCATAAGGCGTTAAGCAGTGGGTATGAGGGACTCGCCCCCATGGTGCAGGAACTACAGCTACAGCAAAGGTTGTCCCACAATCACCGCTTTGACAAGACAAAGAAAATGCATAATTTCTGTGCACTGATTGGGTGTGTAAATGATAGTGTAAAAGCATAAGAATCATCAGGATCAGGAAAGAAGCGTTGAGACTCATGTATAAATTAAAAAATGAATAGAAGTTTCCTTTTCCTTCTCCCTAAAATAACATTTGACTTAAGTTCAGGAAGTACACAGTAAGAAGTGGGACTCAGGCAAATGAGAATCAGGTGCTCTTTGGAGAGGGTTAGTGGGGGGGTCAATGGAAAATATATTTAAGTTTGTCTCCTCTTGAAATAAACATGCTATGTAGAATACAACTGACAAACTTAAAAAAAAGAAAAAAGAAAAAAAACATGCCTGCACCGTAGCCATGCAATAAAAAGGCTTAAAAAAAGGCTTAATTTTTTTTTTTTTTTTCAGTGGAACAAGTGTCATGGATGCCGGACATACTTTATCCAGGATGTTTAAAAAGGAAACCCTATTTTCCAATAAAATAAACAAAGCTACCATCAGATCCATCCAGAGGAAACACACACATTCCTCTTGAAAAGAATTTCTCGCCTGTGTTGAACAGTAGGAGAAGGCTGCTTTTCCAACAAGTTGGCCTTTTTTGATATTGCACAACCCATTCTTAACATGACTGATGACCGGTGGCTTATATGCAGTTCTCCCCTCTGCACTGACTCAGACTTGTAGTTTCGATCAGTGTTGGCTTTACAAATAAGGAGCCATGGATCCCCGGTGGTGTTCAGAGTCTCATCCTCCCTCTTTACCCCTCTCCAGCCCCCTGCCCCCCCTCTGGTGCCCCTGGTGTCCTCAGCTCTGGCTGGGGACCCTGACGATGCCCAGGTACCCCACCACAGGCCTGAACTCTCATGGATGCCCTGTGTGACTGCATGGTCGTGGCCCCTGCGAAGAGAATCAAAGCCTTTCCCAGCATGTTTGGCAGCCATGCAGTGAAATCCTGGCCTGCTGTAGTAGCCAACCACCCCCTTTGTAAATTAATTTTGTTGCTGTTGTTGTTGCTGTTGAAAAATGTCAACGGGAGGTTTGACACAAGCCAAGGCAATTACTCTTTGAGTGTTGTTCTCAATGCTCCGTGTTTGGTTCTCTGTGTAGTGCGGGCATTTGGGTTTGTGCATGTTACTTAGTGCATTTTAAGTATCACCATGGAGCAACAAGCTAACTTAGAAGTTCTTTCCCTGCCAGCTTTTGAGATCTCAGTTACAATACCACACACAATGAGTGCGCCAGTAAATGTGTTAAGTGCTTCTGCTGGATCGTTTGTCATTTTATAATCGCCGGTTTGGTTTCACGCTATGGAAGAAAAAGTCTTCTGAACTCTTGTCCATTTCCAAGATACTTAACATCGACAATGTCAGACTTGTAAATGGACTCGGTGCAGAAAAAAAATCCTGTAAATAAACTAGATTGCTTTCATACCGCTCACAAATGATAAGATGGTTTGCATGATGTGGGCGGCATTGCAAACTCGGGTCCCTCCAATCAGTCCAAGTGGGAAATTACACTAATTTGTCTACCGGCTCCAGTGGCTGTTTCATCCCAAACTGTGCCAGTCCCCTTCACCTTTATACCGCTAACTGTTTAGAATCAAATAGAGGCTCCAAACACAAAAAAAAATACAAGTGGAGGAGATAAACATTGCCAGCATGGGGGCTGATGGTAATTTCACATCCAGATCCTGAGCTGTTGAGGGTTTTCCATGGGTTTGGACCTAACATATCTGCTACAGAATGAAAATGAAGTGTTGAATATTGCTGCAGTGAAACTAACCATGACTGACATTTTGAAATTACCTCGCTCAGTAGTGGTCTCAAGCATGCCAAATTTTTCTGTCAGCTTGTTTCTTCCTCGTCCTTACCCTTGGTAAAACATTGCTAAGGGATCTCTCGGTTAAAATAGAATATGATACAAAACCATGCAATGTCCCGGGTCTGGTATTTTAATCACTGCTGTCAAAAAATAAGCCTGCCTAGGCTGTTGTGCAGTGGTAGTAATCCCAGAAATCCTGTTATACTTTTATTTGGCATCTATTTTTTAGTAATATGCCAGACACATTCCTCATGAACACAGATGTACCCAAATCAGTACAGTGTGAAAGATGAATAACATCTCTCAGCAAGTGTGGCCAAACTTTTCCTTTTAGCTAAAGTAAAATTTGACTGAAGTTCAGGAAGTGAGCAGTAGAAAGTCTGACTTCCAAAAAGATATGTTGGCTACGGTAACCTCTCTCACCTGTCTCTCTGCTCGCCCCTCTCCAGAAGCCTCTGCGGTATCGGCGAGCCATCAGCTATGACAGTAAGGAATACTACATGCGTCTGCTGTCTGGAAACCCGGGCATGTACCAGCACTCTGTGGAGCACAGCACAGAGGGGGAGACCACCCAGCACGAGCCGGAGCACGGAGAGGACACCATCGCCAGGGTGAAAGGTGTGGTGAAGGCACAAACACAACCATCACAGTCAGCACCGCGGCTCTTATTTGTAAATTAGCCCGTGGTGATCAGCAGTCATCATTAAGAAAACCAAATCCAGCTGATGAAATAGTCAAAGTGGCTGATGTCTGACATGTCAGAATCCACCAGTGACTGGCTGGAAAAAATTATATTAAGGGTTGTAAAACATAAAACTTCTGAAGACTGAGAAGCAAGCACCTTTTTTCTCTTAATTTTTTTATTGAACAACTTTTACGATGGGTCATAAGTTGTAGCAGAATCTCGTGCATGGATTTAAGACCTAGGAGACTTAGACAGTAGAGATTGTGCGGTGGGATTACAGACCTATGTAATACAGCAGGTGCGATCATCAAGATCTATTTAAAAATTGCCTGCACACAAATAATGTCTATTTATATAACACCAAAGCAAAAAAAAGACAGACATGTTAAAATGAATGTTGTGGTACTGGTATGGCAATTTGGCCACGTTTTAGGTAAAAGTGAATAGTCTGATAAGATGGATTTGTTTCCTAATTTAAACTGCTGTGGCATCATAACACGTCTCGCCTAATCCTAGTCTCTGCTCCAAAACACTTTTGGGTGCAGCGAGTCAGACACAAGCTGTTCACTTTTCTACTAGATATGTTCGCTTTTGTGCAAATCAGATGTGTTTACAAAAAGATTCTGATGGTTATTTGGGAATTTCCCAGTTTGGGATCAATAAAGTACATCTATCTATCTATCT